>VUQG01002789.1:3390-17188 GCA_015106755.1 Etia nguti
TTCGTCAATCATCCAAGTGACTTCTTCAGAGACTGAAGAAGTCACTTGGATGAGTGACGAAACGTTTCTCCCACAAAACGCTACGTCCAGATGAACAGAATCAACTTTTGGAGATATTATAATGTACTTAAAATTGATAGTGGTGAATATGCTGTTAACTGGAGCCACCATAGGATAAAGACTAATTTTGGAGAAGCTTACTTATGATGTGCTTTTGACTGAAAATTGTCTAGCAGAGGTCAAACGAGTTCACAGCCACTCCCTCTCACATTTCCTGATGCTGTCTCCTTCCTGGACAGCCCAAGAAGAGAGATGTGTGACTGAGTCTCATATCACAGCCATCTGTCAGCCAAACATTGCCAGATGTGGTTGATGATATTAAAAGTGGCAACACACAATATATCAAAATTCCTATTTTCAACAGCAGGGCAGGTCAAAGATCACATAAAATAAGGCACCCTTTCATTAAAACCAAGTTTTAGGGTCTTTCTCTTTTTAAAGCAGAACAGGAATAAATAAATATCATTAAATAAATCATTCTATGACAGTAACTTGTACTTTCTAAATATGGATTCCTGCTGGCCAGGCAGATGACATGACTTACTGCAGAACAGCGTGGCATCGTGCCTTGAAGAGTAAACCTGAAGATAGAGGGCACATTGGTATGGTTTCCACTGACTGGATGCTATTAAAATCCCTGAAAATGTGGCTTCAAATATGAGAGTTCTATAGTTTGGGGTTTGTTTTTTGGGGGGTTTTTTTTTTTTTTGAAAAAGGCCCTTTTTTCTTGCCAAAGTGCAACAATAAGTGCAATGCAGTAGGTCTGCCATCGACTGTCTATTCACCCCAAGAACACTTGCTGTCTTAGCTCATAGGTACAACAGCACAAAGTACAAAAGGGCTTACTGAAGTGGAAGATACACTATAAGAAAACTTTATTCGGAGCACCTGCTTCAGCCAGTTATTTTGCTGCAGTGGATAGAAACATACAGATCAGGTACTTCAAACTTAACATCTAATATCTGATTAAGACAAAATATATCCTGAGTGATCCAATGAGCAAAAAATTAAAAAAATTAATAGAAAATAAAAGGACAAACAAAACAGACAGACAGGCTATAACAACAGAGAACCTCATTTGATCCCACTCCTGTCACAAATTCACAAAATTAAATTGATTGTTCATCAAAATTAGTTAAAAAATATAAAACCTTAATTTTGTACTTCAATTGCAGCGTCAGAGTGTAAGAAGTTGATGTCAACACCACAAATGCATAGATCCAGCCTGTACACTTCTTGCCCCTTAGTACCAGCTCTCTGTTAATTTGACGTCATAGCCTATTTGATTGGTAATAGTAATTTTATTGGTATAGCACTTTTTGAAATACAGTAAGTGCTTCACAGTTTGGATAAAAACACGTTAAAAATAAGTGTACACTACAATTTCTTCCAGAGGCTTGTGTAAATACAACAATGCATCATGTTAAAAGCTGTCTAAAAAGGAGGTTCATGGACATGTGACACTGAGTGATGCTTCCCAGTGACCAGAACTGATTCAGGCTGATGGAATCAGTGGTGGAATTTTTTAAAAGGGGAAATTCATTGTGCAGCAAATTTTAAAAAGATTTTGTGTGTTTTAAGAGCAAATCATATTAAACGTAAAGCAGGGTGTTCCTAAAACATTGGTTGATTAATAACAGATTACAGATGCAATAATCAATAATGTTGTTCATGTAGGTTGGCATTTCTCATACTAACAGCCTGATTGAACAAAATAAAATAATAAGTTCTCATGACCAGCTGTGTGTACTTGGCTTTATCTAGATGATAGAAGTTACGGCCTAGCTGATGACAGCCCTGACCAGCACTTGGTCCTTGTGTGCAATTTGCACTCTGTCACCAAGTGCACCTTAGGTTTTCTGAACAGCTGGTGGACTTTGGTAGACACTGCAGACTGCCAAAAGGGTTCTGTCATGTATTAAAATTCACATCAACACCATCAGTATAGAGCCTTGGGTATGTTATCTGATGGATATGTTGCTTAAATTAAAGCAGTATCTATGATGATAGTCTCTTATTAATTTCCTTGGTCAGTTCTCTGACTTCAAATTGTAGTTAGATGAAATAGGTTCACTATTTTTTTAAACTTTAGGTTCTTTCTTCATTTTTAACAACTTGTGCCTTTTTTCTGTTGGGCAACGTGGTCAACATATGCTTTATTCAGGATTCTGTTCGGCATTCATTACCTAGTGATTCTCTATATATGTATGAGATGTTGTTTTTCCACTGGCAGTCACAAAAGTAGTAGTTAGATATTTTAATTAAGTATTTATTGAAGTATACTGTGTATAATAAAAAAATAAAAAAAGTTCAATCCAATTCATGGCTTCCAAAAGCAGGCAGAAGTAAGAAAAAAAAAAGCAAACATTGATTTAGTTGATGCAAGGCCAAAATACAAACTAAACAATAAACAAGCACATAGGAAGATTACACAATCTGGCAAATAATAATAAGAGAACCAAGGAGCAATCAGGAAATGAAAGACAGGAAGCTAAATGTTCAGAAAACTTAACCTTCAAAGTAAGTGGGACAACTTCACAAATAGGAATATGACAGAAACTCCTCTTAACTAATAAAAATATACCTGAACCAAAACTGAGACTCATTACTTGAATATAGGAACACAGGAACCAAAGACTTAATGTTTCAGGAATTAAGACCTTGAAATGTATACACTGAAAAAGAAATGAAACAATGAATCATAAACCCAACCTAGCGATAACAAAAGAAAAGAAAAAAAGACTAAGAGCATAAGGATAAGAGTGAAAACAAACTGAAAACTCTTAATAACCAAAACCCCAACACTCCAGATCCCACAGACCATAACAAAAAAGTAAGCAAGAGCACATACGCAAGAGTATCAAGTTACTTCCCAACACTGCTCATAGGTACTCTTGGGCCGAACTTGTCTTAAAAATTTAAGTCAAGTGTGATTGAGGCTTGTGGTGTTTTTAGGTGTTGTTTTGACCCATAGAGCAGGAGGTGCATCTGGCTTTGGCTTTGGACAGTCTGTAGGTTCCCTGTGGGGCCCAGCAGCAGAAGCAGTAACGGAGTGAATGTTACTAACCCTTTCTACTTCCATTAGAGACAGAAACTAGAGGATTACTGCCAGGGGCAAGGCTAATGACTGTCATGCCCGCAGAAAGCCGATTTACTGAAACCGTGGCAGGAAGGCGTGAAGCCAAAATCTCCCACTAAGTCCCAGTGTGAGGGGCCTTAATAAAGGAGAGACTCTGCTCTATCGCCAGCTTTCTTCGGTGAAAAGTTGTGAAAATCACAAAAAAGTGTATGTAATATATGCATCCCCTCCATGTTTACTCTCAGCATTAATCAACTAGTGAAAACAATGGTAAATGAAAGTACACAGAAAATTGCAAATATAGTTACCGAAATGGTGACATTCCCTTACAGATCCATAAACCGAGCATAAAACTCTCTTTTGCAGTCAAATCTATTTTTGAGGAATTTGTAATTCCCTCTTATTTTCAAACTGGGAGCATGCAGAAATAAATAGTCCCATTGTTGGCACTAACTCATAAGACTGGAATCACTAAAGAGTGTGGTGAAATGATTAAGTGGGACAAAACAGACAATGAATCTTCCGTCTCACAATAACAATACAGTGGAATGCATGTGTTTAAATGTTAAATGCTCTTTGAGGCTCTGCCCAACTATTTGACAATATTCATTTTTCCAACGTATGAATTTGGTTCTGGAAATAGAAGCATTTTATTTAACTAGAGCATCGTCAGTTATAACTCTGTTGATGTGATGCTAAAAAGGGGATTGCACAAGAAAGGGTTTTTGTAGCACACTAAGAGCGATGCAAAGTGGGAAATTCAGCACTCAAAACAATAAGCGCTGTCCCAATTGCTAAGATACGTTTATATTCAACAACACCATAGGGAGACTTTTTGGTGATATTTAAGAATATCGAATCTGAGGAACTTCCTAACATACATACTGCTACTTCTCATATTCAACCATATTCCATTTTCTATGCTCAGAATTGTCCTCCTCTATTACCTTTCTTACCTTTCTCCACCTAAATAGCATGCACATACACAGAGACTCGCAAACACACATGCCTAGGCATTGATTTGGCTGCTTCAGGGGCAAGGGAGAGCACTCATCAAGAAGTTTGGACAATTGATCTCTGGAGGGCATGAGATACAGGGCCCGCTTTCTTCTCTCCTTTCTCAGTCGAGTCTTTCACAACCTCTCACACACACTCTTCATCTCTTGACTACTGGACATGTTTCCTCTGAATGTGCATTCTCTGGATTACAGCGAAGTCTAGGAGTAGCGAGGGAGAACATTGCTTTACTGAGTGTTTGGGTGAGATACTGTGGGTATAGCTTCTAAACTCACAGTTGAGACTCAAAGTTGAGATCGCGTACCCACAGGAAAAAACCCCCACAAAAACTAGCAAAGATTTTTATACTGTGTTTCACTCTGTTGCATCAAAATTGAGCTCTAGTTCCTCTGTCAAATGTTTTTTTATACTATTGCTCAGAGGTGTTGTTCACATAACTAGCGTTTTAGCAGTGTTTACACTTTTGTGAGTTGTCAGTGGTGCATCTATATGTTCAAACAGTCACTGTGCATTTAAGCCTGGACCAATTACCTACTGCGTGTCACTCAAAGTTCCACTTCCAATGATTGTGTAATTTCCAAATACTTGCCAATTGGTTGGGGAATACACATTTTTCTATAGCGACTAGAGGTTGCTATGGAAAAATGGATTGCCAATTAGTATTTTGGACTGCATGACTGAACCTACATAAAGACTGGAAGCACTGTGGTGACCAGAGATCATAGAAAGTGAATGATATTTGAAGGTGAAATAATCGCTGGTAATAGGACGTGGGTGGGAGCCAAGAAACTTTAATTCAGCTTCCAGCCAAGCAATGGGACTACCAATCAGAACACATGATACCGCTGATGTAGATATGATGTGAAATGGACATCAAAGATAACCCAAGAATGAGGCGATGCAGGATTTTAAAATTAATACCATGGGTGCGTTTACTAAAAATCTTGGGCCGCGAGGTCGTATTCAAAGGTCACAGTTTCTGAAAATCACCTAGCATTTTTCAAATTTTTTACCACAGGTGCATCTACGAGGAGGCTGCGGGGTAGCCCCGGTGGCCGCCAATATTTTCAATCCCAGTGCTCTGTCCTTCTCTATACATCTGTTTTCTTTTCTGTTTGTAGTGTAGAGTTGAATGTAGCCAACCCTGACTTGCATGACATCACTTGAGGAAGTTTTTTAGATTTTGCACAGCTTCCACTGGAACCATTAAAGAATTCATACCACTTTCATTGCCTCATTTGGAAGAATATTGAAGACCTGCGTCAAACAATAGCTACACAAACCAGCTGACGGAATTCCTCATATTCAACACAAATGGCAATTTTAAGCAGTCAGATGAAAGTACTCTGTAACCTACTAACTATCGTAACCATAATGATGTATCACAGATGCAATACATAAATCTGCTAGTGATTCAATTTTCTAGTGAAACCAAGGCACTATCCATGTAAGCTAAAGTTAAATACTTGCAAACCATTTTCTTAAACTCCAACATATCACAATTTAGGAAATGAAATACTTTTTTTTTTTCGGCATCAGGAAGTCCAGCTGTACACTAACAGTTACACTTCAGCTTGGTCACCATAAGTAAAATGACTGGCTTTTTTGTTGTGTTTCTTTTTTTTCCCCCTACTATTTTAAAAACTGTATATCACAAGCTGGAAAGTCTTTGTGACCATCTGATGTCTGACTGCATTTTCTCTGAAATCCCTGTATATTTGCAAAGAAGAAAGTCTGGCGAAGGATTAGGGAAGAACAGCAAACTGCCAGAATCTGCACAGCCTGTCAGAGTTTGGAAAAGAATGAGACAGGAGAGGGGGAAAAAAAATGTCAAGAAGGAGACTGCAAATGAGGCTTGTTTCAATAAGAAGATCGATGGGGATGCAAGAAAAGATGTTGTGTGCATCGATGATAAGTGTCCATGTGCAAACAGGAGGGGTGCCTATAGAAGTGGGATGTATGGGTATGTTGGGAGGGAAGTTGAGCGGTGAAGATGGTGTGAGAGAAATGATGGCGAAAGTGTGGCCCACGAGAGGCTGCAGATAAACAACAGTTTTCGACTACATTTCCAGTGTTTGTGTGACTAGAAAACCATTTTTCTAATAAAGAAAAGACCGTTTCATGATAGTAGAAAAGGCTCCGTGAGAAGAGACTCGGTAAGAAAGCGGTAAACAGCATCCGACAACATTTTTTAATTGCTGACTTGGATTGTGCTAAAATTCTGCTTTATCTCTTTGAAATTGTATTTTTTGACTTATGTGTAGCCTTGATGATGATCATTCATGGCTTCTGTATTAAGTGGGAAATCTCTATGGGTTTGGTAATTATTTTAGGCTGTTGCCCTTTGTGTTATTCAGTTTCCTGGTCTGGACCTTTTGTAGGGAGATGTGATTGTTGAGGACAGCCCTTCAGCAGTTGTCCATGTCACAGGGTCTTGTGGGGGATACACTTTTCACCACGAGACCCATCATGGCAAACCAGCCCAAACAAACAGAGTTGCTCTGTTTATGATAATCTTCTTTTAGAAGTATGTTATTTATTTGTACATTCTCCTCTACATTCGGCTTGTGCGGCACGCTGCCTAGCTGTGTGCATATTTTGAAGTGAAACCTTGTAAAGAGAAAAACCTAGGTGTTTCCCCAGCCTTGATGTCAGCTGTGTTACTCAGCTTCTTTTCTCAGTGTTGGCAGCTCATATGTTGTGAAGCCACTGACCCTGAGCTTATGGATGAGCTACCAAAGAGCTTTCCCTCATCTAGTCATGATGCCATTAGTCAGTGGTAGCCTCTGAAAATTGAAAAATGATGTAACAGTGGCTTAGTGTATATCCATGTCACCTGTTTTGGTACCATTTGATTTGGTATTATAATGACTGCAACTCTTTGAGCCTACATTGTTCAGAAATATACCGTACAGTGAATGTGAGGACGTTGCAGGCTGTGGAACAAAGGCATATCGATTTTTAAAAGAAGAAGTGCAGATATGCAGACATTTCTTGATAGGTGTCACTGTATGTTTATCAGATACCACTTCACTGATGTGTTCACACTGACAGTAAGACAGATCAGTTGCAAGTGTGGAATATTTTTTTTTATTATTTTGAAAGCTGATGGCAATAGGAGGAGATCTCTCCAGTGTTTCCCACCGCTTGCCATCCTGTGTTAAAAATAGTCATACAAACGGTGACACTGAGCCATCGTGGCATGTCATTTTTGTCATCATCTCTGTGCTTAGAAATAGCTGAAACACATGTGACAACCTGTTGATTGAGAGGAGAGAGTGTCATGATTGTCCACCTGGCTCATGCGTTTTTGTTGGGTTAATTTTTAAAGAATACACGTGTAGGCTCTAATCATGCTGAAATAACATTAACTACCTAATGGATTGGCTCTGAGTCATTTTCAGGGTTCAAATTTTACTTTTCTTCCCTGGTTGGAGTGCAAAAATAAGGTCTAGGAGTAATCTCTTCTTGTGGTTTTTAATTCCAGTGACAAGACCCTGTTGCGACCCTCTTGCTAATGTCTAAAAGTGATGATTTGGAGATGATAACATGTAAACACCTTAAAAGTTTTGTAGTTCTTCAGCATTTTTGGAATTGGCCATTGTCCAAAACTAAAACCATTGTAACAAATATAACACAGTCTGAAGAGGTACCAACACCATCCTTTCGGATAGTGTTTACTGAATGAAGATGGAGAAAGCACTAGGCATTAACAAGTCCCTAACCCAAAGGTCCTCTCCTCTCCATCTTGTGCCAGCAGTGGGGCTCTTGAGCATGTTGTTCACACACAGGCACATCCATCTTCTTTTTATCCCAAATTACTTGCCGTCTTTGATTCTCACTCCTCGTGTAAATGAAGTGGGTGTGAGAGGGCGGGAAAGCGGTGGGCTGATGGATCTTATTAAAGGTGTTGCATTGATAATCAGTGGAGAGACAACAAGATATGGGTTGAGCAAGGAGGTGAAAGAGAGAAAGAGAGAGGCAAGAAAGGGGTTGGAGGGGGGGTTGTAACAAAAGATATGTCTCTGTTCACAGTGGCAACATGCCCTTGAGAGGACAGAGACAGAAAAGCCAAAGAAGGACAGAGAGAGCATGGGAAAAGAGATGGAGGAGACTGTTGAGCTGTCACAGATGTAGCAGTTATGTCACTTTGGTTTATCTCCATCACTGCATCTGACTGACCAGGGAGGCAATTTCACATGTTTGAGCTGAGTGAAACTCCATGTTTACGAAGGGATAAACGTTTGTAGGACTCTCTCTCCCTATCCTTCCATCCATTCCGTTTCCTGGCCCTCCTTTAGACCTCCATTTAGGAAGGGAGAAATTACACATCTTTATTTATAAATCATGGAACTCACATATCTTCCACTTGGTAACAATAACTGCACAATTCATTTGCCTTTTTCTGGATGCACTCTCTCTGCTACAGGGTGAGTGTTGTTTTTTTTTGTTTGTTTTTTTTTCCATATGATAATGTGTTTTCCTCAGTTTGATTTGTTTATATTGAACTGTGAACATACAGTGCACAACATTACCGAAACACCAGTCTGATCTTTTCCTAAAATTGTTCCTATTCAGTACTACTGCAGGTCATGCCTTACAGAGTTCTTGCAATGAACAGAATATCACTTTGACAGGAGACCTCAGGGGATGCTATCCCGTCTCTCAGTCGGATTATTTCCACCTGCTACGATGTGTGGCCTGGAGGACATGCTATTATGATATTTTCTTTTTAAAAGAAGGCATATGTTTGACTGTAATATATACAATCAGATCTTGTTCTGCTAAGATCCAATGGTGGGCTAGGTTTGGATACAGCTGCAACAGAATTTGTTGCATTTCGATATTTAAAGGGAAGTGATATATAAATAAATTTTAAAAAAAAAACCCACCTGCATTATATAGGCAAAACTCAGACCTTCAAGCATTTATCTGGCCTGTGTATCGGTTTAGGTTCTCAGTAAAGCCATTGTCAGGAAATGTTGAAATTTTAAGGCTTTAAAAGTAAGTATGATTATGCCAAAGAAAGTCACAGGTCAAGGACCATTTTCATGTTATTTTATGTGCAACCAGTTTTATGTCAGGATAATTTCCTGTATGGTCTAGATATTTTTTATTGATATTTAGAAATTTTCCATTTATGTCATGTTCAGGCAAGCAAAACAGGATATGTAAAACAGTTAGAAATATGTCAACGAGCAAAAGAATTAGAAATGAGCTGTTTTGCTTTTATATTGGAATGTATTTAACTTGATAAGATTTCCTTATTTTGCCAGTAGTTATCATATTCAGACTTTTGAAACATGGGCTCTCTTCAACATAAACTGAATGGCTAAATCACTGTTTAACTGACCAATAGCTGACGGAGGATATTGTATGGACAAGATTAATGTTTAGGCTTTTTTTAAATTATAATTATTATTATATTAAAGCATTGTAATAAACTGCATATGCCTTCTTCTTGATGGATACACAGTTGGTTATTGATTGGGATTTTGTTGCCTTACTTTTTAGGACCACGCTTCTTATCTCGTTATGTTGTGGATAAACTAAGTTTTCCAAGCTTGGAAGTCAAAGACGAGGTGATGTGGGATGAAGAAAGAAAGAGAAGTGTTTGGGGCTTGTACAGAAGGTATTATACACACACTGGTACACTGCATGCTAGAGAAAACACACTGAGCCTGTGAGCTTGACTTTATTAGATTCAAGCTTAAAGTATTGTCAGTTACAGCTGGAAAGCTGACTTTACGTAATCGCACAGCCTGAGACACCCAAGCAGCTGTAGATGCTTACGTGGATGCACGAAAAGACACATATATCCAAATTTATATATTTCTTATATTGTGAGGTGTGAAAACTGAAAGTAGGTTAAATTGTATTGTTCAAATTATTGAGGTTATTATTAGAAGAATTTAACTTCTCTAGCTTCAGTGTCAAACAACAACAAACTGCTTACAGAACTTTTAAATGAATTAAATTAAATGAAAAAAAAATTAAATGAAAAATCCGTTAAATTAGGCCGTGTATTGACAACGAAAACGGTGTCAGTGGAAAACTATTTTTGAACTTTATCAAAGTGGATACATTAAAACCCAAGAGTTATAATTCACTTTTGTTTGTCATTGTTTTTGTTTTTAATTATTGCTTGTTTTAGGCAGCAAATTCACTTGTGGCCAATGCACTGCTAAGAGACTGCAGTCATTTGACTTATTTCTATGCGACCAAATTGAGTTGTAAAACTAAACCTTGCAAAACAGTGTTAAACCTCAATATTCACAAGGTCTGAGTACTGAGCAGCTCCCATTAGCAAATCAAAGTACCCACGTTTTGCTGATGGTAACTGTCAAATTTCAGCTCTTTGTTTCAGCCGTTTATTTTTCTCACTACTCTTACTAGCAACAATATCTTTTGTAGCTTTAATGATATAGAGGAATAAAGGCAACACAGATATAGAGTATCGCTGAAACCAGAATATCTGTGTCAAACAGCATGAGATATTGCTGAATTCTGTCCTATCCATAGACAGCATAAAACATTGCCATGCCTACTGTGGCGTTTTGGAAGAATCCAATTGAGTGTTTTTGTTGTTGCCACCTTGGTGTTTTGAAATCAATCTGACAAAAAAGGGGTGGATCTGACAGTGAACCCACATGCTCATTGGCTAAAGACTTGTCAATCACCAGCACAGAGCCAGGAACAGTTTTCCTGTAGACTTGTATATTGTTGGAAGGTTTAGCTTTTTTTGCCACCACAGAGATTGTCCCCTGGTGGCCATTAAAAAGAATGCAGGCTTAAGGTCCTACCGTTTCGGCTTCACTTTTCAGACCCAGCAGCTACTCCCATGTTTTATACTTTTTATGGTCCTATCATTGATTAGAAATGATTTCGTCATTTCATTAATTCGACTTTTAAGTTGGGCTGGTTCAGATTCGTTCAGCATACACTAGCCCTATCTCTTCTTTTCATTCCAGTTTTGTTAAATGTCACATTTCTCAATTTGCCATTAGTCAGAGTTCAGTGTGGAGTGACACTGACTGACAGCCAAGTCACGCTGTGGCAAACGATCAGTGATGGATTTGACTGAACCAGCTCACAGGGTTGTTTAAAAAAAAAAGCATGATTTTATTATTACTTGTTTTCATCCGTTGCAGAAAATAGCGAAATGATCATTGAACTACAGTTTGTTTAAATGTCATCGTCTGCTGGCAGGGACCCTACGATGTAATTTTTAAAAAAAAACTAAAAAAAAAAAAAAAGCAGGGTAGCAAAACTAGAACTGTCCTCACCCTGAGAATTGAGAAATGGGTATGCTTTTACTTCCCTTGTTTTATTTATTAGTTAACCACAGTGACTCAGTGATGGTGCTTTATGAAAAATAAAAAGTATAAGTAATGTGAAGTCTATCCTGGGGTTCATCCTCTGGAAACTATGATTTCTCTGCAAAATGTTGTGACTTACAGTTAATCAGATTGATGAGAGATTTCAGAGATTTGTTGTTTGTGTATTTCTTTTTTTTTTTTTTTTTTTTTTTTTTTTAGGGTCACAGACAGAGATGTGTTTGGTTTGTTAATTTATCAGAAAACAGTATAAGTATATTAAAAGAAGTGATGTGAGAGAACGTGAGGGTCAGTGTGGATGATGTCGTTATGAGGTGTAAGTAACAACAGGGCCAAGAACTGAGTGAAATGCATAGAGGAGGAAGAGGACAAGGCTTTAAAATTTCCCTCACATCGTGTGCCTCTGGGTTATATCTCAAGTGCACCAATGAAACAATGTTTTCTCACAATAAATTACACATGAAAATGCTGGATCATAATATATTCGCAGACTACATATAAATGTCATTAGGTATTTAACTGTGTGTCTCTTTGAATGTTCCTATCTGCGCCTCTGTTATGCTGCCTCCTTGTCTCTCTCCGTCTTTCAGAGTTGTTGTTTTTTTAAATTCGTTTCTCTGGAGGGGATTAGAATAGCAGCAGTCATGAGGGAGTTGTTACCTGGATTAAACTTGATTGGTTGCTTTCTTGATTGTTGATGATAGTAACATAAAACAGTAATCCACTGGATAATGATGATTCTCTCGAGATGGTAACATGGAATTAGAATCACCAGGAGGCTATGTTTTCTAACTACCAACTAAATTAAAAATCTAATTTTCATAGCTTTGTTTTATTGCTTCTCCCATTTCTAAATCTTTATAGAAAAACAGATACTGCTAAGTATTAGTACTAGACTAAGATAATAAGCTGTCTACGCTGTATGGGTTTATTTAATGATCTGAGTGAGAGCTATTTTAAGCTTAAATACCGGACATTAGCAAAGTAAATTGCAATGACACTATAGCTGACTCAAAACACAAATTGTCAGCTATAACTTTTGAAGTATTTTTCTTGTCAGTGAAAAGGTGTTGTACTTGTCAAGCAACATAAATGGGTGTTGTGCATTTTCTCTAGTGACACACACACTATACTTAAAGCGTTTTAGTAGGTTTTAGCAAAAGATGCTCTTTTTGGTTACAATCTGGCATTTTCTCTTTCTCATCTTTGATACAAGAATTCTAATTACGGCACGATACAGGAGATACAGTATATATTTAAGTTGAATAATGAGCCTTGTGAAATTATGTGATGTTGATAGTCAAGGATGTCTTTTAGTACATTTGGGTGGAAATGTTTAGGCCGGTTGAACATGCTTATTGAATCTTATTCGAGCCGCACCTCGGTGTCTCCCCAAGTTGCCCATTAACTGAAATGTGTGAGCAAATGCATTTGACTGTGCTGAGTGTGACTTTGCTGAGTGTGACGGAGTTTTCTTTTCAGAGGAGGAAAACAGCGCCTCTTGAATCAGTGGAGCGTGATGCATCTGTATGGCAGCAAGTTGGGCCTCTGCACTCGCGCAAATGCTGTGACACCCTGCTCTGCAAATGTCAGTCCCATCCAATTAAATGGTTGAGTGATGCCATTGCCCACAAGGGGATCCCACCGATGAAGTTCTTTGTTTGTTATCAGCTTTGTTTCCCGTTTTTCACTTTCACAGACAAGAATGTTGTTCATAGATGCCCCTACAATACATTCTGAGAGAGGGAAGACCCGTGAGCTGTTACAGTGCCATGTTTCATGCAGAAGTACCCTCATGCTCTGTCTGTGATTCTCTTGGGTCATGTCTGTGCTTGTTATTCATTTGCAAGCAGTTTGGACCACCTACACACTGGCTATATTTACAACAAGTCTGCAGTTAACTTCACTTTGATTATTGGTTGCTCTCCTTGTCAAGCACCTACATTATCTGCCTAGGCTGCAGTCAAGAAATTCATCCGAATGTTCAAGAGCAGCCAACAGTAAGCGATGGTCTCTGCTGAGTGATGATAGATTAATAAACAATCCACACACAGCTCAGTTATTGTCCTGAAAATGCTATAATGCTGTTCTGTGTGTGGCAGAAAACAGCGCAGTTTTATGTTTCCTTGGAGATTGAGCTAAAAATTAGCTTAACATTTGCCACCACACTGTCTCATGGTATATAAATACAAGGGGAGTCTCATACGTTTTAATTTGAAGTGTGTGTGTGTGTGTGTGTGTGTGTGTGTGTGTGTGTGTGTGTGTGTGTGTGTGTGTTTAAAAAAAATAAATTAAAAAAAATCAC
>VUQG01002791.1:0-10880 GCA_015106755.1 Etia nguti
CCTTTGTTAATCTGTTGCCATCCATGCCTTCACAAGTTGATAAACGGCATCATCTGTAAGTAATATTGTTTGTTATCATTGAGACGACTTGTGTGCATTATTATTTGTTGTGAAAGCGTGATATAGTTTGTAGTTTGAATTTAATTTGAATGGGTGTATAACCTAAGTTAGTAAGTTTAAGCTAGCTCATATGCCATGTGGTTTCTTTAACATTTTGATCATGAGCGTGATTTCATTTGATGTTTTATTAGGGGACTCACTAAGCAGATAAATATTGTGCTCATATTTTTGAATATGTGACTTACTGGTGTGTTTGTTATATTGTATATTGATGCAACATTTTTATTGGTTTATTTCTGGTTTTGTCAACAGTTTAACACTTTTTCCTTATTAAATCATCCAACTCAACACATCAGCCTGTTCCTTGGATTTTGATTAGGAGAGTGTTTAGCTGTCTGTATAGCTGAGTCTACGTTCATGAGGACAACACTTAGTGAGGACAGAACATAATACAATGCAATTTATAGTGTCCAGTAAAATAAAGAATAACAAATGATACTGCCAAATCAAGACGTGCAGGTGGATAAAAAATGGCGTACCTGAACAAAGATGGGGAAGATAAGTATCTTGGGCGCCACTTTAACATATCCATAATTTGCGTGAGGAGCATGTGATCGGACAATGGTACAGTTCTGGTAGTTGGCGAAATTGGCATTCTGCTGTTGGTAGCTGGCTGCACTAGAGGAGGCAGGAGGCGCCTTTGATGTCTTCGAATTGTTAGATCGACGTAGGAAGCCAGTACGGCTGGAGAGACCAACACCGCCACCACCGCCACTGCCTCCGCCACCACCAACTCCACCCATACCTCCAGAATAAGCACCGCTCTGCGGATGAGGAACAGGAGCCTGTCGGGTGGGGATTAACCTCGCAGCTGTGGAGCAAAAAAGAAAGTGAAGACACAGATTGTGAACAGTACTTAAGATCGATACTGTTCCCAAATACGAATGCTCAATATGAAGATTGACGCTGAAGGGAGTGCAAGAACGGAGACAGCAAGATTATTCTGTTCGAAACAAACAAAATCCAACAAGAAACACAAGAATATAATGCAAAGAAATAAGTAATGTAGAAAACATAAGTATATTTTGGAGCAATTGTCCTTTAGTACTTCAGTTAGAGGCGGTTAGGTTGCCGGGTATTTCTACAATAGAAGTTGATCTACAAACACAGTAGAGCACTTAACAAAACAATCATTTAATTTAAAGAGATATTAATATTACATACAGTACACGTCTTACCTAATGTGCCCTGCTTGTCTGGGTAAACGGGCCTCAAGATCTGAAAGCAGAATAATATGAAATTAACATAAAATTAAAATCTAAATGAAACAAAAATGAAAATGTTAACATTCTAAACATAAATCTAGACATACAAAAGAAATGACAAAGGTTAATGTATGAAGTTATATCATTTCTAAATTGAATGTCAATTCTGATCTTAACTTTCTATCCCGACACTGATGATGATGATGCAACAAGACATATTTATAAACTATAAAAAGATCAACTGTAATTTTTTTTTAAAATGTGCTGGATACTTCACTATGAAATGCAGTTCTTTACCATATTTATTCCATACTATTTGCCTTTCCTGTTTTGTGTGTATGCATGTGTGCCTTGAGTTTTTGTCTGTTTTTCTTTGACTATCCAGTCTCTGCATCTCTGCATTATCATTTGTTTGTTTGTTTCTTGCATGGCATTCGGTTTAGTTTCTAGGACACTTTTGAGCCCATTTGAATTTTAGGCTGGACTCACCGAGGCAGTAATGGTTTCTGCTTGTCATAACATATCACAATCTAGTGAGGGTGTAAGGCTAGGAATCTGCAGGTGGACAGGGATTTGGAAAGTCCCAAAATGTTCATATTTATATATATGTATATATATATATATATATATATATGTATATATATACATTCCATTATCACACTTTTCTGCCTGTTTATTTGGATAACTATTTCATTTTCTTTAGTGCTGGTTTTCAAAACGCCTTCTTTGTATCTGTGTGGTATGCCACTAACATGACCCATTTCCACAGGGCTTTTAGTATATTTAGCAAGGCCAAAACAGAATCCCCTCAGTCTCTGCCTCCTTCTTTGTTTGAGATAGAAGTTGCAGCTATTTGTAAGGGAGGACAGTTTCACTGTGCTGGCATGTTCCTGTTTTGCCTGAAGCTGAAGTCTCTTCCTTCAATATGCCTATAATTTTTCTGAATTTGCATGTCTTCCCTCCCTTATAATTTGGTAATTTGGTACCACTGCCATTAACTGAACTTAGATCTGAAAAGGACGAAGGTGCATACCTCATGACGCACCCACAGGTACACATAGATTACTCACTCACACACACAACCAGAGAGCTTTGTGTTAGCAGAAGTACAAGCAAGGACACACAGAGACTCTACATGTTTGCACCAGTTGCATACAGTTAGTTTTGTGTAAGCCGAGCAACCATTAAGACACTTAGATTCATATCAGGAAAAGAAATTCTCAAACCCATTCTGAATCTAGTTAGTAGGTTAGTATTGTACGGTTAGCTTAGGAATTCAGATCAGTCTTCTTGATTTGTTGACTTTGCTTTATTTTGTTTTCATGATAAAAGGTTTTACCTCATATACAAGATCACTGAATGCAAAAAAAGCATGCTTAACAAATTTATTAGACCACCTGTCATAAAAACAAGGAAACTTTCAACAAAATGTTGTTTGAAACTCTTATTTGTAGGCAGATAACAAAATGCCAACGCGCTGGACTTCTCTGAGGAGTCAAAAATGAATCAAGCATAACTAAAACGAATTCTTCTGCACAGAAATCCCAGTAGATAACTATAAATTGACATCTTAATCCAAAAATAATCATGAGCTTTACTATTTTTTTCTTCTTTGTAAAATGCTAATTTTGAAAATGTATGAATAATTATTGGATTATTATTATTATTATTATTATCATCATCATCATCATCATCATCATAAGCATTAAAAATATAATATTGATTAAAGAGCTTGTGCATACTGGTGAATTAGCATTACAGAAATCAAATGATTTTGGTACATTTCAATACTGTTAAAACAGCACAGCTGTGGCATAAATGTTATTATAGGGTAGGGTGGTGGTCTAATAAATCTGTTAAGCACTATAAAGTACATGCTGTATAAAATGTCATATACATGTCCTAATGTTCATGTACATGCATGTTATACAGAAGCTGCATATTATGCATGAACCATTGTTGAAATATGTGTTTTTTCCTTCTTCTTTCTTTCTCCTTCCTAAATTAAAGCGCTATTTCTTTAAAGAACTGCTTTGAAATTCTTGTGTCTATAAAAATCTGCTAGATAAATTAATTGAGGCATATATATGCATAGTTTCTCTAATATCAACCATGTCTGGCACGATGTAAGAAAGAAATACAACAAAAGGTTCCCCTTAATACAGGCATATAATGTTATTACCAGCTCTATTTTTATATGTAGTTTTATCCTCTTGCTTTTCAGTCTATTGCTCCGTATTTACACGACAGTGAACTATATGCACAGTATGTAGTGTTCACGACATGTTATACACCACAAATCAGTGAGACAGCAGTAACCCAAATGGCCCAGACATACTGTACATACAGTCCATCTATCTATCAGCACCAGGGATGTAAGGTAAGGAGACATATCTAGGATGAGCCACCATATGACCATGGTGAGGATGAGGAGGACGGAGAAGATGATGAAGATGCAGCCCACCACCAGTCTGCGGTACCTGGCTTCCAGGGTTGATGGGTGCCAGGATGATATAGTTATCCCCGTTGGATGCCTTCACTCTAGTTCCTTTCAGAGTGGCAGTGTGAGGATGGTGGAGGTGCCGCGGCTTCCCGTCCAGCTCCTCGGCTGACCCTCCCTGGGCCCCCCACGCCAGGGTCCCCATGCCTACACCGCCGCTATTTCCAGCTTCAGAGCCGTTCACCAGTAGCCTGCGTGCGGCAGTGGCACGGTGGTGGGCTGGGAGTGGCGGCACAGCTGGAGGGGTTTTACTTGTGCCGACATCTGGTACACGTCTACGGGTGGGGGGTGACGGGGCATCATAGTTTGAGGTGGAGGGTTTGTAGGAGGGTCGGTGGATAAGACCCTCAAAACTAGGTTTAGCTGAAGGACCAGTTCGCCATACTACCACTGTGATTTCATTGGCGCTGTTCCTGAAACAAAACAAATTAACGATGGTTAAGAAAAGCCAGACAATTGGAACTTATATGCCTCAATTTGCACGGCAAAATGAATTATATCTATATTATACATTAAAAGTCAAAAACAAGAACATTTAGAAGCAACCCTGAAACCACACATTTAATACGAATTAAAACCAGACTCTACAGACTTCTACACTCACTGTATGTCTTGTAAAAAATAAAATCCAATACAGAAATAGACCTACTTTAATTCAGTATGAATGAGACAGCTCATCGAAAAGAAAACAGAGGATAAAACCCGTCAAAGTTTAACTAAGATTATGCTGTTGAGTGCTGATAAATCACTGACTTCATAACATGTAATTGCAGAGCTATTCCCACATCGCTTCGGTGCAAATGGATTTCCTTTTGGTTTCTGACAATCTCAGCTTCTGAAATGAAAGCTCTGTAAACACCACAGGCTTAGCTTAGGGGGCCGCTCACATCAGAACAGCTTAAACTGATCTGTAACTCAATTTGGTTGCACAAATTATCTCTAAAAACCTCTAAACCTCTCTAATAACTTTCCTAATTTTCATCCTAGAGTTCTGGATATACACATGAAAAGGTATTCTGCAACATTTAGTTGCAAATAAGCCAGTTTTTCTTTGTGTTGTTTTTACCTTATAGCATGGGCTAAGTCCACACACTTCCACTGCTCCACTGGCTGACCATTTAGCTGCAGGAGAGTGTCCAGCTGCTGCAGACCAGCCTGATCTGCTGGACCCCCTGTTGAAGTAAAAAGATGGAAATAAAAAGTTTGCATCATTGCACACTCTCAAGAACCATTAACACACACCAGAGCTGTAGCTTGTATTTTATGTGCTAGTTTGTTCCTTTAGCCTTGGAGATTCATAATGGCAAATCCCTGCAGGGAATAAGCAATGAAATCATGACCAAACATCAAAATGCTTGTTTTAAAAAACTTTTAACACATTATTAGCTCGGGACACAGGATTTTAATTAAACACATGACAACTGGGAAGACACTTCCCAACATGGGGGCTTAACTCCAAGGTATCTATCTGACAGTCAGCCTTGCTATCAACTGCCACACTCTACCAACTGAGCTGGTAATAGTGGTCATCCCCCCCCACTGATGATGCAACTTCAAATGCATCACGTAATTATGACATACCAAATTAAAAGGGCAATCTGATAGCTTAAGGGGGGGATACTAATAGCAAATGTCAATAGCAGTTGAGTCATCAGCTGACCAGACATTTGCTTCCCTGCCCTCTTTCCCCACATTTCTCTTCTGTCTCCACTGCACTATTGAATAAAGGCAAAATGCCAGAAAAGGGGGAGAAATGTCAAACTCAGGTCAATCAATGGGACACAAAGGCAAACATATTATTTACACAGCAAATGTAAAATGGAACAGAGGAAAACACCAAGCCATTTCTGACTCAAGAAGGCCCCTGTTTTGACATATACAATTTATAGTATGTTGTTTAGCACTACACTATTTTGGCATAACTTCATGTCATACAAATAGTATTAAAAACAGAAATCTGTCATTGGCAGTCAGCGAAAAAAACATGGAAAAACCGATGCTGAATCAAACCCGTCCATCAAAAATATAAAAGGCGAGCTCAAAGAAAAGTGTAGTGCTGCTTTGTCATGTTTCCAAGCATTTAAAGACCCACAGTTTAAACAATGGGCCTTTAGGAACAGTTGGGTTTCGTGTATCTAACAACGTGCGTCTAAAACTTGCCTGGATCAACAGCCTGTACCCTCACAGGAGAATCCGAGCAGATGGTGAATCCGTATCCATCCTTTCCTCGAAGGATGGTCACCTGCAGAAAACACACGCGCACACACACAGACATAAGCATTTTGTGATACGGTGATAGGAAATCACTCTCTCCCCTGCTACCTGAGGAACGAAAAGTAGCACGCAAGCAAAATGATCAACTTCCTTCCTCGCTACGGGACAATTGGATTTATGATTTGTATTCTGCTTCTACTTCCTGCTAAAACTGTCTTGACAGCAGATTCCCATTGAAGCCAATTAGCTGAGTTAGTAGGAAAAACAACTGTTGAGATAAAAAGATTCTTTGTCCATTAGCTGAGGGAAAGGGGAAAAAACAGTCAGACTGCCAATTAACTTAACATTTAGCTAGATTTTATATATGCAGTATACAGAGGCAGCTGATGAAGACTTTAAGTTCCCCCCCATTAATGTAAAAAGTTAGTTTTATATTGTCAAAATAGCTCCATAAAAGTCAATACAACAGGAAGTTCATGAATAATCACTGCAACCTATTTCATATTCAGTAAGATTTAACCTTTCATGGTGCTGGTAAGAACTGTGAAGGTGTGCTCTATAGCTATTTGTAGTGTTTTAATTCTGCAGATGAATAAATACATTAATAAATGTTTCGAATGATCGATATGAAGTGATTTTACTGGAATAATATTAGTCCATTGAAAAGTATCAAATACGCACACAGACAAAAATGCTGATGGCTCTTTCTCATTGTCTGTCTGTCTCTTGTGTTGCCAAACATTCAAATACCTGCACCTGAAAGTCTGAGCCAAAGTCAACAAAGTTCCATCCAAAACATCTCGCTTTCCATGTCATCTGCTGAAAACCGGGGGGCCCAAAACACACAGACATCCCCGCTCGCTCGCCCTTTCTTTCTTTTTTTTTTATTCCTACAGCAGAGCAAACATGTACATGCTGCTAAATTACAAAGTCTGCCCATGAGCGAGATGCAGCAACTTGGAGAAATACACTGATTATTCGGGGGCCCGAAGCTCGGCACGACCCTGAAATGTCGACTACCATTGCGGTTTCTTATAGTCCACCGATTTTATGCCTCGTGTCACCATATTCCTTTAACCTTGAGTCACTTTAATCTGTCTCCTTTTCTGTCTACCTCCAAAAATACACTGCTACAAAAAAGACTTTCATGCCACAGACAAATACAGCGGACTTTGTGGCTGCTCTAAAAAGAAAAAAAAAGCAAATGTGACTGAGACACAGTTTTGTACACATTTCACTAATGTGCCACACATGCACTCTTTTAGTTGTTGTCCTTCCCTTAGTAACTGAAAAATACAAAACACTCGCCTTTGGAGCATCCATAAACTATGTAAATAGGATTAGGAGAAGGAGAATATGTCAGTGCAACCTACAAAAAAACAGTGACACATTTAAACTGGAGCACTAATAAATCCATATCTTCACTGGCGACTGTGACAGTAGTTAACAGAAGTTCTTAAACTAAACTTAATTCAGTGCTTTGTGTGTGTAGGTCTATATTTTGGTAGGAAAACAGCAATCAAATTCAATCAAAATCAGTTAAAAACTAAAAGAGAAACCATCTCTCTTCACCTAAACCAGGATTTGTTTTGTTTTGGTTTTTACGAAAACACGATGAAAGTGGATAAAACAGATCACAAACTAAGCTGATTGAAAAGTGAAGAGGAGGGCAGAGGGACTTTTAGAAAGTGGAGGAGACGGAACAACGACAAACAGAGGAACAGCTGGTCTGAAGTAAAGCACTTCCCTGGAATTTAAGACAAACAACAAACCACCAATAAACACTTTGAAAGAGCAGAAACTGAATACGTGACAGAAATCTGAGAAAAGCAAAGAATGCGACTGACAATGGAGAGAAGTGCGGCACAGACTGCCAGTCTGCTATGTCTCATCTATCTGTTTCTATCTCTTCCTTGTTCAGACACTTGTCCTCTTTAAGCGAGCTCTCAGAGCTGCCTAATTTGGATTGATTCATCCAGAATCCGGAGCCTTTACAGCGTTAATTAAATTTGTAAGCATAGCCGAGTCCAATCACTTGGACTACCTCTGGTCTGTTTTAGAAAGCAGTCTGACGTCCTTTTTTTTTCACTTCTAAATGAAATCAGGAGGGATTATTTTTAGAAAAGAGGAGCCTGGAAATAATCCATCAATGATTTTTCATATTTCAGTCCATCAATCACAAGACGTATTAGTGAGATAAATGAAGAAAAATGAATGGGACATGCTGCCAGCATGCATTAAATATTTAAATTGTATAAGCAGGGCTTTACCGATGAATTAATAACTCAATCATAATAAGCAAGGACTAGAATAAAAAATAGGATTTTAAGTTAGTTTTAACAAACTTAAATGAACCCAGCAGAGGAGTGCTCATACATGTGCTTTTCTTTTTCTTTCACTAATCCTTGCGTGACCCACGATCACCATCAACATAGATCTCTCAACATAGATTACATAACTTTTGCAGGCTTTTGTTGCCCATTTCATTATTTTTAAGGAAAATGAACATCAACTTTGTCCTTTCAAAAGCCTTTTTTTATTTTTTTCCCAACTTCTTGTCTTTTTATTGTTTTCAAACAGGTGTGAATGATTTAAATCATTTGCAAAGTTTTATTACTAACCCCTTGATTTTACGGCCCTAACATTTTGTTGGAAACAGTTTTGTATAACACGTCTTGTTTACTTCCAACAGTGCAGGAGAAGGGGTAAGTAAATAGAACTTACCAATCACATACGATATTCATATATGGCTGGACACTGTTATCTGGGTCAGTATGTTCACTGACTAAAGAAAGCAAAACACACCCACACCCTTATCTGACTAACGTGTCTCGCTGAATTTTCATCATGTAAGTTCAGACTCAAAATGAATTTCCAGTCATTATTCTTTTAGTCTCGTTAGACACTAAATGTGGAAATCTGATTAATCTTTATTCCAAGTCAATAACATTATATTCTTATATTCTCAGATCTGACTGACTAATTTTGATCTGTATGTTAAATGTGTACAAAAAAGTGTCAGTTCAAATCATTCTAAATATGTGTCTCCTGGGTCGCTTACCTCAAGAAAAACAACCCCCCCGCCGATCCCCACACCACCATATTACCTGCGTTTGCTCGCAGGCAGTTATTCTTCTTCTGGCATGTAGCTGGAAGTGCATTTTCTTTTTTTATCAGGGTTCAGTAGCGTGCAAACAAGGATGTTTCCACCTCAATATTTTATATTCTGCTTCTGTGTTAGAAAGATCAAAAACTATCTACGCTGCTGGAGTGTTATAATTCTGGGAACTTTATTCATCTGTTGCAGATAAATTATGAAAGCGCTGTTCTGAGATCAGAACTATTAAAACTGTTAACTCGTGTTTCACTCGCAAACACGGTTTGCCACTGTACGGCTAAAGCACTCCCCATTCCCACTCCCTCTTCCACCACCTTCTCTTTCTCTCACTTCTGTTTCTCGAACTCAGACACACCTGAGGCAGCCTACATCCGATGCACAGGTGACACAGCCCGTGGATGGTGTGTATTACACCGCCGCCTCCTCCTCTTCCTCCTCCCTCTCCTGTGTTCAAGTCCGCAGCCAATACACACACACTACGACGGTGACTCTCCACCTGGCCAGCACTCCTGCAGCCCGAGTATCGCCACAGCTTCCTTTGTGCCGCTGAGTTTGTTCTCCTGGGGCTTTGCTCCGATGGCTGGGTGGACTTTAGGGTGTTATGGATCATCTTGGCGGTGACAGCTGCCCAGACAGAGGCTGTAGGGAATTTAGTATTGAAGTGTGCCCAGGTGACAGTCCAGTTGAGGTGACTTTAGGTGGCAAGAGTGTCCCTCACCTTGCTGGGTAACAAACAGGAATCTGTGGAAGAGAAATGCTCCTCGGATACTTCTGGTGTTCACGCTGCCCCGGCTTTGCCGTAAATTATTCTCAGTTTCCCCGTCCTCTTTGCAAAAACACCGCCACTGACCTCCAAAGGCACTTTTCCACTCAAAATTTATTATTATTCTGACTCCAGTCATCAGTGCAGAATCATCTTTTTTTGCCCTCTCTCTTTGTACCTACAATTTCATGCCAACCTCAGCTTCATGTGTTCCACTTCCCTTTCTCACTCAAAACCTTCCTCTCTTCAATTCTTTATCTTTTCATCTCGCTCCTTTCTTCTTCCATTTGTTGTATCCTGCACCACACGGCCCAGCTCCTCGCCCTGTGGCCTGAACAGCAGAAGTTGCAGCAGTCCCTGAGATCAGCTGTGTGAGTGTGTGACGGCGTCATGTAGGCGAGACTGGCGCTGGCTCGGCCCGCTCAGGCCACACTGTAGCTCCTGGCAGGGGCGCTCATGGGAACTCTTCAACAGCAGAAGAATAGGAGGAAGTGCCTCCCACCGCCACCCCCCTCCGCACACATACACACATGCACTTATGCATACCTCGCCACCCTGCTGCTTGAACAGCTTTGTGTGTCTGCCCCCGATAAGGCCAGTTTGCTTCCTGAGTCGACACTGTGAGGTTGTGAAAGGTGCTATAGAGCTGTCCCTTGTAAATACTGTATATACTCTGCAGTGACTAACGCAGGCAGCGTGAGTGAGACATGTATGAATAAGACCGTGAAAGGCAGGACTTTTAATAGGCCGGGCCTGAGCCTGAAGTAGTTGCAGAGTTAAACTCGGACCACATGTGGACTGTAAACGGAAACGTGTCTGATTGCTCTCCACTTTTGCGTGTTACCAATTTTAATGACCTCATTTCCTGGCAAAACACACAAAACACAATGACAGCACTGTTGTTTAGGGACAAGCTTCACTCTCGCACCTCAATCAAACTTCGCACCTCATCGGACTCTT
>VUQG01002791.1:27821-49494 GCA_015106755.1 Etia nguti
GTCCGGACTTCGTAAGTTCACACGGGAGTCCGGACTTCCCGAGAACGCAGCGCGATCGTTCTACAATTGGAACGGCAGTGTACTTGATGACATCACAGCTCCATCCCCTCTTAATTTAACTGTGAATAATATTTGCAATGGAAATTACACGACATAAAAAAATTATACATGATGTAGTAGATTTCTTTAAGAAAAAAAGATCATTTGAACTGATTTGAACTAATTTGAATTGAACAAATATTTAAAATCTGATCATTTTTGATCAGATTATCTCCACGTATTAACATGCTGTTTTTAGACTTGATGGATGGCATTAACAACCTGCTAGCTGCAAATGATCATGTGCAGTTCCACATAATTATTAACAGACAAAAAGAAAACATATTACTGACACAGAAATAGTTTTCTATACGAGATCGCTGCAAAAAGTGCAGCCTTACCTAATGTCCACCGTACTGTTACTCATTTTATATTAAGATTTAAAAATCTAGTTGGTATTGGTAGGGCGAGTAGCCTTCAGTAATAGTAATAAATCACACAGCAATAGTACATTCATGTAGTTGTAAAAAGCATGACAATATATTAAGTAATCCAAAGTATTCAGAACACGTTACAAAATACATTTTGGGCCATGTATTCTGTAATCTGTAGTGGAATACATTTTAAAAGTAACCTTCCCAACACTGTCAATGCAGCCTTCAGAAGATGGCTAAGGAAAGGCAACATCAATCCTGAAAGGCACATCCCATCCAGATGTTGTCTTTTTCAGAAAAGGCCTTGCATATTTCAGCAAGACAATGTTAAACTATATACTGCATCTATTACAAGGCATGGCAGTCCAGATCTTTCACTAACTGGCGCACCAATAAATGAAGAAAAGAGAGAACATCCTATCCCAAATGTCCAGCAGATGGTCTCCTCCATTTCCAGACATTTATGCACTGTTGTTAAAAAAGAGGGGATACTACACAGTAGTAAACACTGTCCCAGCTTTTATGTGACATGTTGCCGAAATTAAAATCAATATGAGGTAATACTTTTCTTAAAATGACACATTTTGTCAGTTTCACATTCTATTGTGAAAAAAAAATCAGTTTATGAGATTTAGATTTTACACAGCATCCCAACTTTTTTAGAATTTGTGTTCTAAATAGATGTGCATCAAAATTATTGTGTGTTTGATCAGAAACGATAAATACCAGAAATACCAGAAAAAGTCAAACACATTTCAAAAATCACACAAGAATATTACATATTTCTAAAACAAAAGGTGAGTGTGAGTGATTCGTATGACCTAATTCTTCTTGACCTCAGCAACAGCTGAGCAACCCACTCACGATTATTGGACGATGCCAGATTGAATAAGACAATATGACTTCTGGGCCCTCTGGTCAGCCGGACAGTAATGACAGACACATTTCATTTCCTGTTTCTGTCCTGAGCAAGGGAAGACAGCCAGAAAGGATTATGTCAGATGGCTGTTGATTCAGTGTTGCATGATTGTCCCTGATACAGATTGGGGGAAAAAAGGATTTAAGGAGAAAAAACTTAGAAATGTTTAGAGATTGGGATTTTGAAAAAGTCTCTAGAAATCTCCAGTTTGAATACTGCCTACAAATTCAAGAAATTCAACAGCATCTTCATCATGTTCAGCAGTAATAGTGTTACACTTTTTTACAGTTATTTGTTATGTTATGTTTATTCTATACTGCATTTGCTTTATTAATTCCTGTTATTGATTTTTTGGTTTAATGAAGATTGCTGGCATAATACATTATTGCATGTTTTTTTAAGCTTTGCTTGCAATCGTCTACATCGTTTTACCTGATTTTATAATCTGTCTACATTAGATTAACTTTACAAGCACTATAATGTGACTTTTAAAAATGATTGCTATAAATGAGCAATATTGGTGACCAACAAGATCATCAGCAGTACTAATGAACACGTGAATCAGTAAAGTCTTTCTGTGACAGATCTACTTCTCCTGTCACCTCCTGTGCACAAGCTGCTCCTCCATCTAAACTAAAATGGGAATTTAGTTAATCTAATTAATAATATGTGTTCAAAGTAGTTTTATTGTTAAGATGAAACAAAAAACAGGTGAGCTTTTCAAATTCACTCTGACCCAACTACAGTGTCTGTGTACACTAGGGCGACCAGGTGTCCCACTTTATAGAGGGAGTGCACATCGTTTTTATTCCTTGTCCCCCTGTTCCACATATTGAGACAGTGGCCCACATTCTGATTGGCTCTAGCCTGCAATACACTTTTCTAAAGTCTGGCTTTTAGCCAATGTACGTAAAGAAAGCAGGGAAGGCTTTCATCATAGTCAAGAGCAGGTTATACTGTGTTTTGCTGCCAGTGGAGAAAACTTGTTAGTAACAAAGTCACAAGTGATGTGCATTTTGGCCGAACATGATGGAAACAGAATGAAAATAAAAGAACAAAAAATCCCCAAAAACTACATATAATTGGGTGAAGCTGTTGGAAGGCACTTCCTTTGCTTTTTTGACAGGGTTATTTTTCAATTTTGTGTGAGGGGAAACATGGTATAAAGTGGCAAGGAACATCTGAGTCATAAATGGCTCAGAATCTTTTAAAGAAGTCAGGTGTGGCCATAAGAGACGTACAGATATGTAGCTGCATTCCTACTGAAGCCCAAAGATGATTACAAGACAATTACAGTATTGCTTAGAACCAGCTTAAGCTTCCTTTTACGCCTGTTATACTTAGTTGGTGAGAGAGCTGGAAAATTGGCTCTCAGTACTATTGTGTTTTAACATTGTGCCCCCAAACACTACTCACTTTTCCTTTTTGGGGGGGATCTAGTTGTCTTAGTGTATGCTGTAAGAGTACAAGTTTGAAAAGGTTTCCTTTCTTATTTTGTTATTTCTTTATTTCATTCCAGAATTTGTGTACCCATCAGCTCTCCTACAGTAACTGCCTGTCTCCTGGAATCTCCCCCATGCTCTTGAGACTGTGCTGGGAGACACAGCAAACCTTCTGGCAATGGCATGTGTTGGTGTGCCATCCTGGAGGAGTTCCGCATATCGCCTCATGCCACCAGTAGTGACACTGACCTGAGCCTAATGCAAAACTGGTGAAAATGAGGAGGGAGAAAGTGTCAAAAATGTCCTCCAACTCTAAAACCGCTCTCACTGTGAAGGAAGTTGTCTCATTGTTGACCCTCCAGGGCACCTGTTGTTAATTTCATTAACACCAACACAGCTGATACCGATCAACAACTCCCTCTGCTACTTAACTGACCAGATCAATATCCCAGAAATTTAACTCACTTGATGCTTTACTCTGATTAAAAAGTGTTCCTTTCATTTTTTTGAGCACT
Organism: Etia nguti; assembly: GCA_015106755.1. Lineage (NCBI taxonomy): Eukaryota > Metazoa > Chordata > Actinopteri > Cichliformes > Cichlidae > Etia > Etia nguti. The sequence goes on from VUQG01002791.1 coordinate 31,171, forward strand.
GTCAGACCTGTCAGTATGCTGATATGAGACAATTCTACAGAGCTTGTCAGCTTCCTCCCATCTCGTTCGCTTACTTCTGCCTACTTTCTGCCTACTCAACATGTCTGCCTATCAAATGAATTCAGATTTACTTCATGTACATGTGCCATCCCAGTTTCTTGCCTCTGACCCCAACACACTGAAGTGTCCGCCCACTTTAGATTGAACTCCATGCTATTAGTAGGCTGCAGAGATTCATGGTTGGGATGCAACTAAATGCCAAATACACCCACGGTCAGACTGTGCATGCATCTGTCTGCACCTCTTATTAGTGTCATTATGTGACAAGTTAGGTGGGAGAGACTACACTTTTATTACAGGCCTTTTCTCTCAGTGGATATATTGACTTGTGTGACATAAGTGATACCTTTGTTCTGCTCAAAGGTCTCAATACCAGGACTGCAAAACTAAATTAGCTCAATGGAATTCATTTTATTCACAATAGCTTTGGTCTTTCACGTCAGGTGAATCAGTTTTCTGAGAAACATTCTTGCAGTCAGGTCAAAAAGTTTGGTAACCTCACTTCATCTAATTCAAACCTGAGCAGAGATTTAAATAAGCAGTGATTTTATGATGGCAGCCTTCATCCATCAAATGTGACTTTCATTTCACCTTTGTCTTATTGTGTGGGTTAAATAACAGCCGACAGTGTCAACACAGCACAATGTGTAGCACAGATTGGAGCCTTTGGGGTCAAGTGCTTCGTTCAAGCTCAAGTAGCCATAAGCCTAGGGTCAGGTTCACCCTTCAGACCGAGCGGCAGATGCATGGCCCGTCAGACATTCAGTACACAAACTTGCAAAGATCGCACACTCACGCAAACTCCTCGCCAGTGTTAACCAGAACAAATATACAGCAAACACACCTCCCCCTCCCCCATGCTCATGCCCACCCCCCTCCAATATACGTTTATAATCACACAGTGTCCGTTTTAATCTGCTGATCTAAAGGCGCAGCGTGCCATCTGGGAAAGCTTGGCAGTGTTTATGTATGCTTGTGCACTTTGTCTGGGTCCCCGTTCGTCTATCCTAAAACAGCGAAACAAATGTGAGTATGATGCGGATGACACACTTATTAAGCACAAACCCAGAGGGTGTTCCGCTATTTTTTGCTTTCACGCACATACCGACCACCTGACCCACATCGTAAGCTTGTTGGAGGCAAGTGCATTACCCATGGTCAAAAGCACACACACGTATAAGTCACTCTGGGTCAGCTGTCTCTATTGACACACTACGCTCAAGCTAAAAAAAAAGGCAGAGATATGGGATTTTTTGCTCCTTTCTTTATTTTAATCAATAAATGCACAGGCATTGACTAAAGCACAGCAGTAACACATTCTTCATTTTGTGTTTTGTTTTCTTTCATCTCACATAAATGTATCAACCACCTATTTAGAGGATAAGCTCTGAATACACCCTGTAGAGTGTAGAACAGCATTTTAGAAACTGCATACAAGATTACAGGAGCTAAAAAGAGGATCCTAGAACTGCGATACAAAATGTGTCCTTGCTATCACGCCTCATCTCACAAAAAGTTGTTTAGCTGCCATTCATGCACAGCTTCTCAACTCATCTTAACCAAAGTTAAGATTGCAGCCTTTTTGTTGTAGCCCTACAGTGTAATTAGCTGTCAACGCTAAGCGATGGATAGATTTTGTTGTGGAGGCATGTATGAGAAAATTCTGTCCCTGCCAACAAAGTAAAGGAAGCAAAAATTCAGACAGTCTGATACTTAGATTCTCAAACTATGGTTACAAATAGTCTCTCTACTGTGGCCGTCTTTTAATACCTTTTTGATTCGTGTAAATATGTTTTTAAAAGCACCAATATCATGTTTTGATCACATATCAGGTTTTGGAAATGTACAATAAATGTATTTATTCATTGCTGGTTTTGATTTTTTTGGTCTTCTAGTCAACAGTTTCTCTGAACAAGCACATAAAGTTTCCTTCCTCATCAGGTCAGCTTGATGCTGCATCATGTGCACATGGCTGCCAGTCTCATAAATGCAGTTTAGCATATTTCTGCATCCAGGGATTTGGCCTGGCACAGCCAAGGCTCTGCGATGGCACAGGTCTCTGAGCGAGGGATTAGTCAGACACACTGATCCAAACTGTGCACCTCTGGTGAGAGTCCGTGGACATTAACATGGATTAACTTGCAGACCGGTAAAATGCTTGTTTCAACAGAAGAGGTTTGCTAATAAACTGCGACATTCTTTCAAAGTGGATTTGGCATTGTGGCATTATGGGAGCATAGCTGTTAACATGGACTGCCTTTGAAGTCAAGAGCAGGTATGAAGATATTTTTGTTCTCAGCTTCTGATCAGATCAGTCTTTAAACTGTTTAGACTGGTTTGACAAAATTACCTAAAAAGGAAATTTTGCATTATGGTGCAAATATACAACTAGTTTGTCAGACTAAGCACATTTTCCAGAACACAAAAGTCAGATGAGAGACTTTTTCTTAAGTAGAGTAAAACAGCAAAGCAAGTAAGTATAGAGTTTTGGTGCTATGAGCTTTTCTATAGTAGCTAAAGTTGAATTCTTAAGTCTAACCAAAATTGTTTGCTTGTTTTTGTTTAGTTTTTTTTTTACATATAACAGTAAATAACATCATAAACCCTGAAAAAAAACAACATCTGGATGCAAGCATATATTGCTCTACAGCATTTATATACTTTTCAGCATTGATGGTGGGTTTCCAGATGTGCAAGCTGCCAATTTCATAGGCACTAATTCACCCTCATACCATCAGAGGTGCAGCTTTTGAATTCAGCACTCAAAACAAACCTCTCACTTTTATTCTAGGGGACACGGCGTTCACAGAACAGTTTTCCACTTTGCCTCAGTCCATATTAAATGAGCTTTCAACAGAAGGCGCTGTGTTTCTGGATCACATTCACATATGGCTTCTTCTTTGCATGATGGAGCTTTAACCTGGATTTGTGGATGGCACGGTAAACTGTGTTCACAGAAGATTATTTCTGGAAGTGTTCCTGATCCCATGCAGTGATTTCCATAACAGAATCATGCCTGTTTTTAATGAAGTGCTAGCTGAGGGCCCAAAGATCTCAGGCACCCAACACTAATCTTTGGCCTTGTAACTTTCACTCTCTCCAGATTCTCTGAATCTGTTGATGGCATTATCTACTGTACATAATGAGAAATTCAAGGCATTCATAATTTTACATTGAACAACATTATTCAGAAATTGCTCCATTACTTCTAGACAGGTTTTGTTTGCACATTGGTGAACTTCTGCCCATCGTTCCTTCTGAAAAACTCAGCCACTCTAAGATGCTCTTTTTATACCCAATCATGTTACTGACCTGTTACCAATTAACTGGTTGCAAACTGTTCCTCCATCTGTTTCTTTTTTTGTACCACTTACATTTCCAGCCTTTTGTTGCCCCCATCTCAAACTTTAACGAGACGTGATGCTGCATCAAAGTCAAAATGAGCTCGTATTTTCCAAAAAGTCGTACAATTTCTCAGTTAAAACATTTGATCTTTTCTATTTTCTCTCTATTTTGTTTACCTTTTACACTTTGTCAGTAGGAATAAAATATTTACGTGACTGGCATGGTTACCGCACGGTTTGACTCACCCTTGTATAACGCCCACTGGTGAAAGAGTGCACGCAGGCAGCCATAACCTGATGACCAGTTTCATCAACCAACGACAACTCACAAACAACTACAGCTGGCACCACACAAGCACCCAGTTAGAACACAAACATTACTCTGACTTTGAAATAAATATGCAAAAACAATCGTCAACCTCAAGGTTGTCTTTTAACTCAGCTTTCACTTTGAGAATGAAAGAAACTTTTCAACACGAACAGACAGTAACAATCTAGTCCCGGAAAGTAATCAAATACAGTGAAGGCTGTTGTTTCTACATTGTTAGGCTTCTAAGACACCAGCAGACAGAAAGAGTTAGAGAGTTAGAAAAAAAACATGATGACATGCAGTAAAATGACAAATTGGCCTTGAGTCCAAAGCTATACAAGAATAGGGTAAGCCTGCCAAACTCTCCGTATGCCCCACCCCAATCCTATTATTTCAGGGTCTTCATTAAGGATACACTGTACTGTATAAAATTCAAAGCATCAGGTAGTGATACAAACAAGTTATTTAGTAAAAGCCTTATAAAGATTTGCCTCAGAATCAGGTAAAAGACAAAACAGAAGAAAAATGGCAGAGATGTCATAGTGAATAACAAACAGGGAAATCAGAGAAAACACAGGGACAAGTGTACAAAAATACAAGTGTGACAGAGAAGTGTGAAATGAAACTGACAGAGAAAATGAGGCTCAAGGATGTTCAAAAAAACACATGAATAATCAGTGTGAAAGGCACAAAATAAAAATGGCCGAGAACAGAGGGGAGAGCGAAATAGGGAGAAGATGGGAGCACGCTGAGTGATATTGTAATGAATGAGGCTCGGGTCATTCCCATGTTAGTGTATGCCACACTGCGGCAGTGCCTCCATGGCCTACATTCTGCCAGCTGGCAATGCACGAGTGCATTCATGAGTGTGCACCTTCCACTCACACAAACACACAAACACAGATCAGATGAGACAGGAGCGGGGCAATATTGCCAGTGGAAAAGACGAAAACAGTCTACACTCACTAATGCAAACACGCAGTTTTTACTTTGTTCTTTCTTTTTTTTTTTCCTTTCTTGTTTTTGAAATAATGTGCTATGAAATAAAGATGTTGAAACATCCTAAATAGCTCTTTCTCAACAGCTATTTCTGGTTTGGCTAAATTTAAAAATACCTTCCGGTTTACAAACCCCAAAAACAACAATTTGCCTATGAGCACAAGTCAGGATTCCCTCATGCAAGCTTGGTAATGGTTTCCTGATGCCTGAGTATTACCCAATCTGATGCCCCAGTTCCATCTACAGCAGCATAAAACTAATTTTAAAGTTGCATGAGGCAGATTAGCCTAGTTCAGCCAAGTGGTTTAAATTGGGATAGGTTAGCTAACGTCTCACGATATCACCGTCATTCTCATAACCCAGAACGTGAATAAGAAAAGGAAAGTTGGCAGCATCACTGAGAGAGGAAAAGGCGAGGGTTGTTGGGGGTGAACAAGAGTACGTGTAGCTCTGTGTGCTGATGTGAAAGGTTTGTGCAAGTGTGTACAATGATACTGGGGACTCAATCCCAGTATTACTAATCCACTGAAAGGGAAAACTAAGCTCCTTAAAGGTTCCCCAGTGGAGCGACCACTTTAGCCCAGCACGAGAAAATTAGATGAGAATTGACAGATTATGATCACACGCACAGTAACAAAGAGAGATTAAAAGTAATATGAGCAACCAAAGAAGCACACACAAGAGGAACAAGGGCACAAAAGAAGGTATAAAAGAAAAAAAATGTATACAAAAATGTGGGAAGTATATTTAAGAAGGAGAAAGAAGTTAGGGGAGATGGCACACATCTCTGCAGCATCCTCAAAACAACCCATGCTGGTCCACGCTGGAAATGCAGCGCTGTTTCCAACATAACGCGTAACTTCAGAATACATGTAAAGTGAGTACACTCAAGTATGACAACACAGACTACTCACCTATTCTAGGCTGCTCTCATGGCTGGCACAGAGAAGCATCACTCCAACATGCACACACCACCAGCAGCACCAACTACGAGTGAGTGCAAACATAAGTAGGAAGAGAAGGAGCACTCAAAGGTGGTGAGAAGAGAAAAAATAGATTTCCAAACAAATGTGTCTGTGAGCGGGGTGTGCGAATGTCTGTGTGTGTGTGCGCGTGTGTGTGTTGGATGTGTGTAAGGGGGGATCCACTCCAGCAGCGAATGGTATCGGAGCACCCTGTCTCTCTCCCCCTCTCTCTCTCTCTCTCACTCTGGCAACTGTGACGTGTCAGGGTTTCATCCAGACCCCTCCCTCCTTCCCACTCTCTCTCTGTCTTTCCCTCGTTCGCTCTTCCAATCCCTCTCTTTGACTCTCTTAATCCCTCGCATCCCCAGCCTCCCAATCTGAAGACAGATAAAGACTCAAATCTGTTACAGTAGCACACACATACATAAAAGAATAAGTGGCTGAGCCTTGTTTTACCCTAAGACACCGGTGACTGGCCATGACAATAATTTTATTCTTATGTCACATTTTTATTTTTATTTATTTTCTATACTTTTACCAACTTTAATGGTGTTTTCACTGGTTACATTTAATAAGTCAGGGTGTCATTTTAAAAAAAAGTGTTACTTACAGAAACTGAAACAATACATATTTATATGTGAGAGGATTAGGGAAACTGAAAAAAACATATTTTTGTTTTTTGTGTTGAGTTAAAATTCTGAATTTTGAGTGAAAAAATTACTTTTTAATTCTGAAACAGTAATAATAATAATAATACTTCGTAAAAATCTAACCAAATACTGAGTTCAGAATTCCAGCAATCTGTCAGGATGACTTTAATCTCAGATGTTTGATTTGTTTGTTGATCTCAAAAAAAGTCATTTTTTATTAAAGTCGTAATTCTGATTTTAATCTCAGAATTTTGGGAAAAAAAATCCTTTTAAGTGGCCTTAATCTTCTTCTGTATATTTATATCCGATAGCATTGCCTAAATTATTGAGGTCAACATTTCATTTCATGCACACAGGCCCTGTTTGCTAGATAATCAAATAAAGAACTAAAGTAAACCTAAAACAAACATCGGTTCACTGACTGTCAGCATATAAGTAATGAGTGTACTCATCAGTGTCCCAGCCTCATTAGTGACAGCTTACCAGTGTTGTGGTGGTTGCGTTGTGTGGGTACTTTAAGATGCTGCTTCCTCCCCTGCTCCTCTCCGAGTAGGTAGTACCATCCTTGAACTTCCTAGAGCACACACACGCAATGATTGACTGTGTGTGTGTATGTTTGTGAGTGCATGTCTCATCATCAATGTGACAACATCAACATGTTGTACACAAACTCAAAAACAGACAAAAACCAAAATGACCGCAAACCAGTTTGGTTGTTCCTCCAGGGCTACAAACAACTAAATGTGCACAAACTCACCGCTAGTAATGTTTACACTAAAAGCTGATGCCCCTACGTCTTCACTAGTGCCCTGTGAACCAGATGGCGTGTGAGTCTGTGTGTGTGTGTGTTCATATGTGTTCTACTGCTGCACAAAGGTTAAACAAAATCTGATTTGTAATCTCGATGATGTGGACGCTGTCTTACAAACAAAGCAACACTACTGTAGTCTGTAATCATTTTACTGTGTCACACATATATTACAACACACACACACACACACACACACACACTCACATACACTGCCAGCCTCCTCTTTTGTACAAAATAATGTGACGCAATGAACAGTGACAATAATCTCCGTTTTGAAAGCATCTTATCTGAGTGGACAGATTTCTGCAGGCTGTGGGACGAGGGGGAGGACGGGCAGGGACTTGTATGAAAGAAGGGGGAGGGGAGGGCATATGTCCTCAAAGTCAGAGAGGGATTTGTGCCGTCGTTCAATATTCCCCTGTACATGTGAGAAAGGCGAAAGAGTGGGAGAAACAGAGCTGTTAGTCAGGAGGGAGATGAAAAGAGAGGGCAGGAAACATAAGAGATGTAAAAAAGCACGATGTGGCAAAAGGGTGCAAACAAATGACAAGATGTGACAGGCAAGTTAAGCAGCCAACGCTCGTAAGGTCCCAAACGCTTCTGAAATAAACCAAGAACACAGAGGAGAGAAACGGAAAGGCTTGTAGGAAGGGATGAATGAAAAACAACAGATGAGAATAACGGATGTGGCGGGGAGGATGAAGAGACACAACTCCCTATGATTCAAAGCTAAATCTCCCTCATTAGCATATTAAGCCAATTAAATATTCATTGGGATAAATGTTAGAGGAAGGAAGATGTTCGCTTGACTAAAGCACAATTTCTTTCTGTTGTTAGCGTTCCTCAGTGATGCCAATGTCAGTTTAAACCACAAAAAAAAAAGACTTGCTGGGGTTCTAATGCTTGTTCTCCTAATCTTATTTCTCAGCTAGCCTCTTTTAAAAGTTTTAATTTAACAGTCTGAAGTAAAGATGCAAGAAGATTTTAGACTCAAGTTGGTGCTGAACTGCTTCTTTATTGTCCAGCGATACAGTCATATGCACCTTAAAGCAAATGTATGATAAATACACATCTGCCTTACACAATTAAGGAGGCTTAATTGTGTAATACCATACAAGTAAAGATGTATTACATAACAGGTGTTTGTTACTGCACTACCCACTAAAGCATAGCTTTTAATGTAAATATGTGGTTTGCTTCAAGAGAAAAAAGGCACATCTACAAAGGCAGAGGAGAGACAGAAGGATAAATTGGGGCTGAATAATTGAACAGTGAAGGGAAAGAGCTAAGAAAAGCAGTTATAGGGATATGCTGCTCAGTGGAGGAAAACCGACTCAGCCAAAGAACACCACTGAACTTTTGGACCTCACATTTATCTGCTAACACTTGGGACAGCTCTGGGAGAAAGACTGAGGCCCAGTGCTTTTTCTCTGTTAGCATGTAGCTGTGTGGATGAAGTGTCATACTTTGCCTGCTGTGTATTTGTGACCATTTGTTTTCTCCCTTTCGCCTGGCAAGTAGTAGTTAGTAAGCGTCTGAAATCTGAAACACTTAATCCCACCAAGAATAATAGTGGTACAGATATTAACAGTATGTCAGCAGAACAGATCACACTGAGGTTGGTGATTCCCTGACTTTGCCTCAAGGGCTAGGAGGCCTGATATTTTTGGGCTTATGATTAAATGCTTGCCAAACTAATGGCGTCACAGCAGCCTTAGAATTATTATACTTAATCCATTATCAAAGCACAACTTCAGCAATTTAGCTTTGCCATTCTGAGCGTGCTAGCATGCCACTTGCACTGAGCTCAAAGCGCAAAGAAAGAGAGCACAGCTCAACTGCACCAACGGAATATACGCTTAATCATGTTTTAGTATCTGTGAGAGTGTGCAGTCCTCACACCAGCAAAGCTCAGCACACAGGGCAGAGCAGCAGCAGCTGAGCAGCGTATGTGCGATGAGAACAGGATGTGCCGTTTTTGACAGCTCAGACACAAACTGATGAGAGAATTCAACTTTGTCCCTTTTTATCTTGTGGCTGAAAAGTCGCAGACTTCTTGTCATCGTAACCAGTGATGCTAAAGGTCACCTAAGACACGCTGCTTGTTTATATTTTGCCCGTATGGGTCACTGGCTTTGAAAAAAAAGAGGTTCCATTACAGAAATCTCAACATGTAACATCATATTTTGTTTTGCCATACTCCAGTGTCCTCTGCGAATTTGCATGTGCATGTGGGTTTGTTTGGAGTTTTTTTAAAACTCTGATTCATTGAGTGACAGACATTAATTTTCATGAGACTTAAATAAGCAGTGCATGTGTGCTTGTTTGAGTATGACCCATAAAATTCAGAAGAGAGAAGGACTCAAACTGTGTTTCACTCGAGTATCTGCAGGCAAGTCTGCCGTGCTTTAACACTGGTAACCCTAAAGTGTTTCCTCCTAAATTATTAAGGTCACTGGAATTCGTTCACACTGAATTAAACTCTTAAATTCATGGGCTAATAGACAGACACACAGAGATGTAGAGTGAAAGTTGAACAGGAAACCATTTATAGAATGTCTGTATATCTGTTACTTTAGTGTTCAAGCCTACCTTGTCTGGATCCATAAGTGAGCGCACACCGAAGCTCATGCAGCCAAGCAGCGTACTTATCCTGTTGATACAGACAGAATGGTTGAATAGAAAAAAATCGATTTTTACACCCAAATGAAGCCCATGTATCATCTAACTCAGGTCAGACACCTGAAATGTGCTTTTTATTCTACATAACCATTAAATAATAGAGACATAAGAAATCAATGTCTTTAAATTTTTAGACTGTTTTCCCATCTTGATATCACAATTTGTAGAGCCTAACGCTGTCCACAGTACCACATACACTCATTTATAATGAAACAGAAAGCAAAAGGTTATTGCCTTGAGAGAAAACGGCGATGTTGGAAGCAGACGAAACAATAACTGACATTTGATGTATATAATTTAGTTATAGCTGTGTGTGCATGGTAGTGGTGGAAGGAAATATGGATGTTTAATTATGCATACAGCAGAAAAATAGCTCTTGACAGCCTCACAGCTGGACAGCAGTAATGCAGCTGCTCGTATTTTGGATGGCCAAACCGCTCGTCAGCACAAATGAAAACCTGAAACAATTCTTGGCTCCACTCAGTAGAACAAGCCAGTGTCCAAAACCGCCACAACTTCCAGTGAATCCAGATGCAGCTCTGTGAGACAATTTCACCAGTATAGTCGCCCACTGGTAGAAATCTGTCACTTCAACCACAGATTCAATATTTTGTCATGTAACATAAAACCACCAAACACTCCAAAACCACTGAGTAGGTTGCAATAACTTGTATCTTCTGTGCTATGGAAATACATTGTTATCTAAACACTTTTGAGCTGTGCTGTGCCTCAAATCCTGTATTCACTCTTGAGTGCATACCTTCATTCACACTGACAGGAGCACCTTGATAGTAGAGCAGCAGTATTGTGCGAAAGTATTTTGCTTCCAAGGAGACCGACTTTGTTGTAAATCTTTGACGTGGTCTTGAACAATAATTGCAGAGGTTTGATAAAGGTCTGAAAGGACCTTTAAAAGTCCTGCCACAGAACAAAAACTCACACTGGAACACTATCAGTCATGGATTGGCCTCCCCACTACCTGGACCTCAACATTATTGAAGCAGTGTGGGATTGTCTTGAAAGATAACGGAACAAAAGGTGTCATACATCCAAAGAAGAGATTTGAATATCCTTCAAGAAGTCTAAAGAACAATTCCAGAAGACAACTTAAAGAAATTAGAAGACATCTTGCCTAGGAGAGTTCAGGCTGTGTTGAAGAATAAAGGTGGTCATACTAAATATTGACTTCCAAGCTCATTAGAATTGTACAAACTCTGTACTTAATGTATGTTTGCATATCTGACAGTAACTCACTGCTCCTATTTCCCATTTCCAGAGCAAACTACAAAGAAATGAAGGGTGACTCAAGACTTTTGCACAGTATTGCATAACTGAATACTGTTGAAAAACAAACAGGGAATATCATACTCCTCTGATCTTCAGTGGTTACCATATTGAGTATTTAACAAAGAAAGAAAAAAACACTGACCACTTTCTAACCATTTGGAGGAAGATGCGTGGTCAGCGATGTTGGTTTTATGGTTTCTGCCACTGAAAGATAGTTAGCTAACACTGGCATATTATTTTTTACCACAGTATATGAGCTGTATCGTTATTTGGTCTTTATCAATATCAATATCAAATTTATTTCTAGAGCACATTTATTTAAAAGCACCAAATTGCAACAAAGTGCTTCACAATTAGTTAAGAACAAGAGAAAACAATAGAAAAACAAATACAGATAAATGAGATGAGGTCTTTATGTATGTTAAACGGTTGCCGTCGGTATAGAACTGTTTTGTAGTTTGTGACATCAAAAAATGTAATTGTTCCAATGTTGTTTCAATGCTGTAATTGGGATTGCTGTTAGTGCAGCAATCAGATACTACAAAATTCATGAAACTTATCAAGATCTTTGATTTGAGACACCTTGATAAGAGCCAATGCTTCTAAAAGTGTCTGAATAGAGACTCAGTGTAAGCACATGCTTCACCATCTAAAAGATATTCCTCTAAAGTCTATTAGGGTGCGTGCAAAATGGTATAGAACAGATCAAATGGCTTCACCACTCTAGTTGTGGCACCTTCCTTTATTATGATAAACATATTTAAAATATTCATTAGTGTACCAAATGCATCACTGGAAATTGTTTTCCAATCTGTATTTCATGATAGATGTTAAACAAGAGTCATCTTACATCTTACATCGCCATCTTACAATGCTGTGATTGCAGCCATTCCCCAACTCTCTGTGAATGGTACTCATGGCCATTGACCAGTGGTCTTTGATCAGTGGGTTTTGGTCAGTGGTTGTTGATCAATGGTCATGAGAATTTGCATAATTAAGATTAAGGAACTGACCTCCCAGCCCATTGTTCCTTCAGTGGGCTGGTTTCAGTCATTATGCAAATGTACTGTTTATAAGATTGGGGAAACCTGCAGTCAGCTGAGACTGAAGAAGTCACTTGGATGAGTGACGAAACGTTTCTCCCACAAAACGCTACGTCCAGATGAACAGAATCAACTTTTGGAGATTAAACAAGAGTACTAAGCTGTTTTGTTTGTTGGACATTTAATAATGTAAATGTAAGGTTTAAAAGTGGATTTTCATTGTTGTCACAAATCCCTTTGAGATGAGCGCTGAAGACTTGGTGCTAAAGGAAACAAGCAGAGAGCGATGGATCAATACATTTTTGGTGTTTTCACATCAACACCCAATATACACAGTATTGCAACATCTTATATTGCCAGCCACCTGTCATAATGAGAAATTGGTACTTTGTAGATTCATCACAACTAACTCTGCAAACAAATTACTTAAGAAAATAAAAGATGCATAATGGTTATAGCACATCCAAAGGATTCTTTGTCACAGTATTTTTATCTCTTTTCTTCTGTTTTGTTTTCAAAATTATACAGTCAAGCACTGATCAAACACTGTGAAGCTTAGATCGTGCCACAGCTGCGAATAAACATTTCTGCTATGCTGGCAGCAGGCCACCCGAGGCAGATTTGGTACAATGTAGACCTTTTTTAGATACAATAGGATGATTTGAACAGAGAAAATAAAGAAGCAGGATTGTATACATGCATAAACAGTCCAAACCAAGAGTGATTCAAGCACTTGTCTAAATTTCTCTCTGTCCGTTGTATCGCTTTATACCGAACTTCTGTATGTTTGTATCAGACATGTTTATGAACCTAGCATGAGAGGCAGCGTATAACCTGGATATGTCGCCAGACAATCACAGGGCTTCATTACAACTCTAACATTTACAAAAAGACCTGCTTATACCAGCAGGTTATCTTTAATGTGTTCATCTATAGGAATCAATCCAGCACAGGAGCACTTTGGCTGAAGATTGCCCCTGGAAACCATACATATGATTGCTAACCACAACCAGATTCATGTCTGCAGATGGACTGACAAGATCCAAACCAGTCTTTTTAATGTGCAATAATATGAACATTACTTTGAATGCAATAAATACATAAAATACCCTTGAGTGCATGAGACTGAACTCAACAGATCGGCCTCCTTGAACTACTGCAGAAGACGGTCAGATGATTGTTGTTCATCTGAAGTGACAGACTGCATTCACTGAACAGATGCTGCCCTGGGTTATTACAGGGGACTGCAATATTGTCCTTGCTTTACAGAGCATCTGAAGAATCCACAGCTGTGTATGAGATGTCTTTCTGTTTACATGTGTTAACAAAGCCTGCTAAATGCAAGTAAATCTTCAGTAACCCAGGCTCTCAGCTGTTCTGCACAATGAAAATCAGAACATCTAATCTTTAACTTAATGGATATACCTGGCCAGAAGGAGGGCTTAGTGCCTACCAGTTGAGGAAAATTACACTTGGAATCTGAGAAATAAATAAAAGATCAAAAGATACCAAAGCAATCAGACAGAGATTTTATCCAACCTCATACCATATAGACATTTGGTGTGAATGAGGCTTAATTGCTTACCAAAGATGCGAAAATCGCTCTTAATCTGTGTCCCAGAAACTGTTCCCAAAAGGTCTTTATCTTTATAATCATTCCATGATCTGAACTTGACCACTAATGTAAGTCTGCCCCTTGCATATAAAACAACTGCATCATTTGAAATACTTGCTAAATATATTGGGGTGTTTTTTGTTTTGTTTTTAATGCAGAAAACAGGAGACATTTAAGGAAAATACTGTGAAGATTGGCATGAAGATTTTTAATGTTTTCTTCAGCGGAGGCTTAAAGGAGCCATGAAGTGTTTTCTTCAGCATTTCCAAAATAACAGAAACACTTTTCTTCTTTCCTCTCAATACTACATTGCACAACAAAATTTGTGACTCACTCAACCATGTGTCCTCCATCCCCAGCAATGACCCTGTTTCAGCTTAAGTCTGCTAAGGCAGGCAGGCGAGAGTAACACATTCCCTCTGCCAGACTCAGATACGAAAAACACTACACACACTGCAGGCAGCAGCATTAATTATAAAATAATACTTTGCTGCCTCAGATAAAGTGTTGTGCCTTTGCAAAGATGTAGAAACACTAATGTGCCACATTTTGACATGAGTATAAACAACCAAAAAGGCATTATTATATAATACTATTATCATTTTTGCTGTCAGGTTATCGTCAGCAACATCACCTTCGTTAACTTTCCCAGCAGGTACCTTGTTTTGGAGTTGGAGTTCCACATTGTAAAAAGAAGTCTCTTATGAAGGTCCCTCTCACTGACAACACTGAAAACAAAGAAAAGAAACTAGGTCAAGTACTTTCTAAATTCAGACGGTGTGTTTATGCAGACAAATTGTAGGAAAGCTAATGTTGAGACACAATTTACACATCAGTGTTTTAAATATTTCAACTTGAGCCAAAAGTGTGCTACTTATCCTGGGGCCTGATCTTGCTTCAACACAGCAAAGAGACAAGCAGGAAAAGGAGAGCAAGCGGATTGAACCGAAAAACAGAAATCGGGGGGTCCACTGTGACTTCAGATGCATTCCTGATTAGTGTGTGTGTTGCTAGCTGCCTTCTGAAAATGTCTATACAGTTGCTGTTAGGCAATATAGCCTTGACGTTATATTACAGTAATTTTCAAAAAACTCTGCATTAGTGATATTTCTGACAATAAAGAAAAAAAACTGAACATTTTACCAGCGATTGCAGCTGGCAGGCAGCAGTATTTATTAGTGCAACAATAATGAAAGGGTATTTTTCATTTTTCTTTCCCAATGAGGTTCTGCCATTGATAATAGACTGCCTAATTCAAAATGTGAATAGATTGCCACAAGGTGCCAGAAGCATCAGCATTGTAGTGCAATAGTAGTTACACAGCAAAGTCAGATGTAAGCACAAAAGTAGCCTAGGCTGTATTTTTCCTGGAAATCTTAAATAAAATTATAAAATAACGGCTTAAATCTCTGTTTAACAAACACTAAAAAGTAGGTTCATGTTACAACTCGTTATGAGCTGCACAATATTTTCATATAATAAAACTGAAATTGAAAAATGTTTTTTGCCTGCCAAGTTTGACTTTTTTAACCAGTTGCTCGATGCTCTCCTTTTCCACAGTGTAACAACAGTAGTAATTTCCATCCACCGTTTGCTCTTCATATGTCATGCAACTAGCGAGCGTTCCAGTGATGCTTCGCTGAGTTATTTGTTTAATTTTGGATCACACATCACCAGCTGCTAGTATTTCTTCTTTGTGTATCTCCACTGCACAATGGTTTGAATTTGCCTCGCGTGGTTTCCACCTCTAGTGGCAACAGTTTCCTTGCGTATTTTGCAAAGCACTGCGCTTTGTTACAGGTCTGACGCTCCCTTTTTAGCTGTGGTCATGGGGGTGCTGACAGCTTTGGCTCTCAGACATGTCTTGGGTTGTCTAGCTGTTGTGCATCCGATAGAGTAAGCATTAGTGCTGCGCAATACTGCAAATTTTGCTTGATTTTACTGATTCCGATACTTTTAACCTACAATAGAAGTTCATGTAGGGGCGAGCAGTGTGTCATGATTTGCACATTCGGAATGCCTTTTAATGACCAGAAACTTACCGTGATTTTTACATTCCACAATAATGAGTTAATACAGTTCATAATATGAAAATCCACTTTTATTCTCTGGTTTTTAAATCAGAATAAGTTCTTACTACTATTTCTCAGGTTTTCTTATTTTATGTTTCCGTTCTTAAATTCTGTCATCTTATCCTTTGTTTTTATCTCATTTGATTATTTTAGATGTAAAGCACTTTGTAATACAACCCAGCTTGACAACAGCTCGTTATATCTCATGTGTATCTCGAAAAAAAGCAAGAGAAAGTCCACCTTTGGAAGTTAGACGGGTGGTGCAGACTTTCAAAACAGCAACATAAGTCTGAGTCCCAACATTTTTAAATACATTGGTAATTACAAATGATGTTTACTTAGGGTTACACATTAAAAGCTACTGGGTTAGGGTTTTAGGGTATTTAAAAAGTACTGGGTTGTCGTGAGGCAATTAGGGTTATCTATTAAACACTACTTGATTAATCCCAAAAAGTTAATTCTGTTCATCTGGACTTAGTGTTTTCAGTGGGAGAAACGTTTGGAAACAAGAGAATCAACTTTTGGCGATTTTCTTACCAGGATGACTGAGCACAAATCAAGACACTACTTGATTAACTTTTACAAAAAAAAAATAACGTCTGTCACATATTTTAAATGTTTGTTGTCTTTGTTGCCATGGTGACACCACAGAATATACAATAAAAAAAAATACCAGCTCCTGACATGAAGTATAAGTCTCACTGCCATTAATTACTTGTAATTTTGCGCACAATAACATGAAACAGCAATAACATATACTACATTTGTTGTAAATATTTCAATTACAGTATAACACTTAATACCGGCATGAATGTTTATAACGGTATTAATACAAACAGTATGATATGGCACAGCCCTAGTCACTGTCAGGGCAACATCAACAGAGACTGCAGCCTATCACATTAATGCAAATGATGCAAGACGAGCAACTGGATAAAGTCTTACAAGTAAAAGGTTTGTAAGAAGATGGGGTTCCTACAGCGGGGAACCATCTGAGTCTTCTGTCTTTCTAGGGGATCAGAATCTGGAAACAAGCCAACCTAAGGACAACAGGAAAAAAAGAACTAACTACAGTCTTAGAGTTTCCACAATGGCTTTTTTCATCTTTCTGTTCTGTAGCGCATACCTTAACATAAGAGTCACATGGCTCCTGGCTCTCATTCAGCATGTCTCTTGCCTCCAAAACTGTGTATAAGTACAAATACCACATAATACATTTTAATGACTTTCTGGTCACATTAATAAAGAACATCAATGCTCTGTTCATGTACCAAAAATGTACAAAAAAAGGTTTGTTCACGTTAAGCATGTGTGTGTGTCCTTCTGCACCACAGGGTAGAAAATATAAAAGCATATGTACCAGGCAAGCTCTTTTTTTCTTTCTAAATAACAAAGGGCTGCCATGTTTAGCTTGTTGGATTCCTATTAACTCGCCCCCAAGTTTTTGCTTCTCATTGGAGCATGTGAAAAACGAATAAGAGGCTGTCTGACGTGTGAAATAACAAGCTGTGAAAATGATTTGCAGGAAACCATAAAGTATTTCCAGTGGCTGAGAACTGAAAAAGGAAATCAGCACGCTTTCTAGAAACAGCTGCAATTCCTGTGAGTAAATCAGACTTTAATGAACTGTTCTCAGGCCTTACCATTTCCAGCAAAGGCATTTTATTGTCATGGTACAACACTAAATCAGAATTCATTCTTGTGTGTTTGCCTGGCTGAAAAAAGTAGCTTCTCTGTGGCTCAAACTCAGGATTCACCTGTAGTCATCATATAATCTAAAAGTGTACACTTTTTGCTTGTTATATTACTAGTCATATCACATGATAGGCATCTGGCCATGGTGTGTGAAGAACAGGTTAAAATTTCCAGCAAAGAAATGTTAAATGAGCAGCCATTGTGTTGTAAATGGATACTTTGTTAAGAAGATCGATGACTTGTACTAATGTAAACATTATGAGTCAATGACTTAAAAGTTTAAGACAGTACATCTTTCCATCCATCTTCTACAGCTTATACAGGTTTAGGTTGCAGAGGCAGCAGCCTGAGCAGAGAAGCCCAGACTTCCCTCATCACGGTCAGTCACCTCTTCCAGCTCATCAAGGTCCTGGGTCTGCCCCGGGGCTTTCTCCTGGTAGGACATGCCCAGAATATCTTACCTGGGAGCCTTCCAAGGGGCACAGTAAGGTGCCCGAACCACCCCAACCGGCTCCTTTTAATGTTGAGGAGCAGCGGCTCTACTCCAAGTCACTCTCAAATGTCCAAGCTCCTCACCCTAGAGATAGAGTGAGGAACCCTATCTCTAAGGGAGAACCCAGCAAGCCTTTGAAAGAAACTTATTTCTGCTGCTTGTTTCCGCAACCTTATTCTTTCGGTCACTACCCACAGCTTGTGACCACGGGTGAGGGTATGAATGTAGACTGACGGTAAATTGACAGCTTTGCTTTTATGCTCAACTCTCTCTTCATCACAACAGATCTTGAATCGCC
>VUQG01002793.1:13477-30059 GCA_015106755.1 Etia nguti
GTATATATCCACACGCGCGTGTGTGTGTGTGTGTGTGTGTGTGTGTGTGTGTGTGTGTGTGTGTGTGTGTGTGTGTGTGTGTGGTGTACATTGTCATCTTCATATTCCCAAATACCTACATTAGCTGTTACTCTTTGTTACTCTGTTATTCTTATTTCTCAATACAATAAACCACAATCCATTACAGAAAATCAGTGTTCATCCATAAAGTCGAAATGCGTGTGTGTGTGCGTGTGTGTTTTACCAGGGCCTAAAAATAGCAGTGATGAGCTCGCTTTTGCTTACAGGTTACCCTCTCAGGGGACACCATACTGTATGTTTGCGCCTGTGATGTGCAAGCCACTGACTGAATCTGTAACAAGTGTTACATAACATTAACCTTGTGAGCAGTCTCCCAGGAAAAGTGCACTGTAGGTCAGCAGGGGGACAGAGTATGTCACAGGGCGATGAATGCAGGGGTAGAGGTGATGGAAATTCAAATAATGTCAGTAGTATACTCATTGCATAGATGCATATGCCTCTGTACACGCATGCATACTTCATGGTACATTCAGTACAGTAGAATACGTCTAGGTATATCAATTTGGCTCTAAATCCAAATTTAATAGATCACTAAGTTTCGCATATCCCTTTGCAAGGGCTAAGATTACAAAAAAATTAAAAACAAAACAAAAAAACTGCTCATTTTGCCACAAAAACAACTTGCAAAGATATGAAACTTTCTTAAAGTAAAAAACATGTGTTTTTTCTTTAGGACAGTTCTTAGAATTTCTCATTACATGTGCAGAATTAATTAAATCTTTAAAAAAGAGTATTTTCACAAGAAATATTTCTGACTAGCTCTGCCCACTCTTGTGCTGATTCTGTCTATTTGTGTATTGGTGTATTTGTATATTTTCACATTCAAGAAGTGGGAGGACAATAGCTTTCTGTGTTTTTAGATACTAGGAAAGGACTGTTTACATGGATAACTGACAAGTGACACTAAAATAATTGTAAAGGTTAAGAGTATAACATATGACCAACTTTGTATAATTTATATGAAGTATATTAAATTCATATAAAAAAATGTATATGAATTAATAAAATTATCATATAAAGCTTCCTAATGTAACACTGAAATAGTGTTATTAGTAGTCAAAAATGAAATTGCTACTATTTATGTCTGTTTTCTTGCATTATTCAAATAAAATTTACTTCTATATCTCTTCTTTTTCTGGTAGCGAGCTGGAATAATTTCTCGATGAACCAAAGAACAGTACGCTCTGAACTCGACAGAGGATTGTGTGAATCATAAAGTACAGAAGCAATGCTTGCATATTTGTAAATCGGGATTAGAGGCCAATCTAGTGGCAGGTTGATTGAATCGTGCCGTCTGTCTTCCTCCCGTCCTAAGCTCCTTGGTGCTTTCAGGAGGGGAGCGATAAAGGGATTTGGTCTCTCTGAGATTTGCAGTGAGACTTCTTATACACACCCCCACTTCCACCACCCACCCTTTAGCTGCTGAGCACTTTGTTTTCAACCAGTGCCTGGAGGCAAGAGCTCACAATATGTTTCTCAAATTCATGCTTTCAATGCCTCTGACAAGGCTCTTTTAGCAGAATGTTCCTGTGCTGCCGATGTGATATGTTTGTGCCATGAGTTTGTGTAGTTCTCCAAACGTGTGATAAATCGGTATGTTTCCTAATGTTCAGCCCTCCTACAAACAGGAATGCGTTTGTCTCGCTAGTTAGCATCCATTTTGGCATAATATAATTTTAAGCTTTTAATATCTTTAGCTAATGGTGTGGATCAATTTGAATGTTGTTTCTCCCATTTCTCTTATATTAAAAAGCTGCTAGCTGCTTTTAATAATAGAAGGGATTTTTGCATGGTGTGCAAACGATTGTGTGCCTCCTGTTCCTGAGCTGAAATCCAACTTGCCACAGCTTCCAAAATATGTCCTCCAGCTTTAAGATATATTTCGGTTCCAACATTGTCATAAGAGAGTTAGCTACAAGTGCTGAGTCAACACAGATAATGTTCTTCATCTATCCATGCATTACTTCTGCCAGCTCTAGTAATGTAGGCTGGATTCGGCATTCTGCTTATTTAATGGGAGAGGAACATCAAAAAGAACAGATGGAACGTAGTAAATATAATAGGAACTAAATATCATCCAGTTCTCAGAATTTGCTTCCAGCTGGAGCAGGAATTCAGTTTTGGAAGCGATGCAGGACATATTTTAGATATATTTTCCCAGCGCGTCACTGTCTTTGATGTTGAGGTCTGGTTTATCTTCAGTAAGAACTATCTCTTTATACGTGCAATAAACTGTATTTATATTTATTTTGAATGGCACCAACTGAAGTATAAGGGACATGGGTGTAAAAAATAAGGACATAATTGTGGTTGGTCTCAGTTATATACACACGAACTACTACAGATATATATATTTAGAAGGAGAGGTGGAGAGAGCGGCAGGGTGTGAATGTCAGCTCATTAGTTTTAGTAAGTTAGAGAAAAACACAATCACACCCACAGACAGGAGGTGGACACGGCACCTCCATTTGGTCAAAAGCAGGGGAGAAATCTGTGTCGGATTTCTGGAGGTGGAGCCAACAAACTGGGACATTCAGCTCTCATTGTATTGCTCTCAACTACCTGTATCTTTATTTGATTATACATGAGGATCAACTTATATGGAAACAAGTCATGGTCTTTGGTTTTGTTCTGCTCTCATCTGTTTCTTGACAAGTGGATGGAAATATTTGTTCATCTTTTTTTAAAACCTTTACATTCCCTAATAATCCAGTGTGCATCCTTTCAATATTAATTCAGTAGTGACAGCTGTACAGTGCACAAAGCCTAAATAATTTCCATCTATCTAATCCATCCACATCTGAATGGGGATTTTTTTTAAGTAGTAGTAAGAGTGTTGTTTCTACTGACTTCCTCATCTGCATAAGCCAAGATGGAAATCTCCTTGAATGATAATATAGTCACTGTTTTGTGATTTAACTTTTACCTTCAGAAAATGAAAACCTCTCTCCCATTGAGAGGCGATAGGAGGACGGCACACATAAACGCTGGTAAACAGCACTGTTATCGTGCAAACTTAAAAAAGAACAAACGCCTGCTAAACATGAATCCCTTTTGGGACTGAGAATGCTGAAGGCGATAATGCAAAGCTATGTTATCAATTATGTACATATCCTTCGACCAGTGGGAGTTTTTAACTCCTCTCCCACCTGGTATATGTATATTTTATCCACGATGAGTAGAAATGTAATTTTTTTAAAAGTATTCCTTCCAACCACTAAGGGTATTTTCACTATCAGTCAAATACACTTAACTTCACCCAGTTTTATTATTAATGACAAGGTAGTGCCAGTGTTGTCTTTGATATCGATGATGGATTTGTTTTAGTGAACTGCTTGAGCTTTTGGTCAAGCAACACTAAGCAGGGAGTATTAACAGCACTAAAAAAAAAGAAAAGTATATTTATGAAAACAGTACGAACTGACCTCTGAGAACCTCTGAACGTCCTGTGTGAGGGTCCCCACACGGCTCCAGTTGTAGTAGTTGAGAAACTTCACCACCGCTGGGTTCACGGCATTGTCTGACGGAACAGTGCGGAAGAAGTTGGGGTATTTTTTCTTGTCTGCTAGAACAGGGGTCGTTGCTGCAAAGGATAGCTGTAATGAAAAAAAGGAAGAAGTAATATAGTGAGCATGGAGTCCATCAGTTAGGGCTACACATAACAATCACAAATAATCCTGACAGCAAAATGTCAGATTGTGTTGGTTTCACTTGAGCTACTGTTGTTAGTGGCACTGTTTAAGAATGTGTCAATGACTCTAGTGAGGTGGAAGGCACAGTGACCTCTGTCAGTTCAGGGTTTAAATCATGAGAATGTGACACTCATTCATAAAGAATCGATGACCCGCATATGCATGACTTTTCATACTGTGAATGTATTCATGTGTGTCTTCTAGTGTCAAGAACGCTACTTCTCTGGCATGTAGGGCAGGTGCAAAGGTCTTTACACACCTCCACACCCATTTCTTTATGTTGAGGCACTTTGTTGCTAGCAGCCTGCTGCAAAAACTCAGAATTTCTTCCATTTTCAATAGTTGAACCTACTGAAATTTATAAAGATAACACAGTTTGACAGGCATAAAATAGTATTTTGGCACCAACAAGGTGACTCGCAAACAGCTATTAGCTGAAAACTTGACATATCTCTCCCTGCACTGTGTGGAGTGTGTTTTTTGAGGAAGCTGGAAAAGTGGAGGACAAAAGAAGAAGTGCAAGGCCAAAATAAATAAACATCTACAGCAGATGAAGAGTATCTGAAAGTCATGTTCTTAAGAAATCCAGGAAAAAGCTGATGAAGTTTAAGTTGATCCACCTACTATTCAATGAAGCCTCATCAGAAATAGTCTCAGTGGAAGGGTACGTGTCAAGAAGCCATTTTTAAGGAAGGAAAGCAGGGAGCAAAGGCTGAGGTATGCCAAATTACACAAGAACTGCACTGAAAATCAGTGGCAATAGGTCTTATAGATTAATGAATCCAAACGTGAAACTGTTGGTACGAACTGTTGTCAATATGTATGGGACTTCAGGAGAGAGGTAAAAGAGTGAGCATCTACAGACATCTGTAAAACACGGTGGATGCTCTGTCGTGGTTTGGGGTTCCTAGCAAAATATTAAGAAATGAGCAGAGACTCAAGACTTTTGCACAGTATTGCACAAAGGATCTTCACTTTTGTCTGTCTTTTTTGATGGTGTTGTAGCTTTAGAAGACGCCATGCTGTGTTTTCAGGTCAGCCTTTCTCGTGTTTCTCTCTGGTGTTAAATGTAGAGATGCCTTGTGATGGAGTTATTCTCACTTCTGATGACATGGCCAAGCCATCACCATCATCTCCACATCAGAATGGTGTTTATGCTCTATTTTTCTGCAGTGGGTTACCAGGTCTCTGCAAGAGAAATGGTTGACTAGAAAATGCCTAGAATCTCCCGAGGCTTTCAGTGGGAGATGTTGACAGTTTGTTGAGGAAGCTGTCTGTCATCTTTAAGCGCTCTGGACCACACAGCAGCTCAAATATGGTAGGTTTAGATTTGTGGGTGCCTGTTCTTATGTGTTTATGTACGTTTTGATGAAAAGGGAAAAGCAGCTTAGCAATTTAATTCATCTCCATGTTGGTAAGTTAAAAGCATTTCTTGTCTTCAAATGTAAGCATTTTGAATCAGCACTGACAAACACACACACAGACACCCACTTAAATAAGAATCAAATGTGCTGAACCTCACTCAATAATTGCCTTTTTACAGACAAGTCTTATGCAGTTCAACAGATGCAGTCTAAGCATTTTTGAGTCACATCTCTGGTAAATCAAAGGCTCACAAAGACGAAGTGGACCCGACTATGCAGTATTTTCTGTAGCTGATGAAATGAAATCGGGATGCAGCGTGCGAGCATAACCCATATGGCAGTATACTTGGGTGTATAACTACAAGTGATGTGGTCCAATTAAAACAGTTGAGAGTTATTTAGTAATTCGTTTTATGAAACCACGTTCTTGATGCATTTCCCCTGCACAGCTGCCACTCTAAAATACAAGTATATCCATTTAAAGCCTCCTCTCAGTCTAAAACAAGCTATTTACCAACAAAAGTCACAACTCTCCACCCACCCCACCTTTCATTTGTCATTTCTATGCTAATCAAGTTTTATTCTCTCTCTCTCACATTGTACCACATTTTCAACAATAGGTCATAAATTTCATCCAAAGGCAAACATGGCTGTAATTAATTTTTGCATTAACATAAAAATTTCCCATATAAGAAGCAGCGTGCACCCACACAGACAAAGATCAGTCACTTTATCATTTAATTTAGCCTTTCACATTTAGTTTGAATGTATAGTACTACCTTACAGGAAGCATTACACCATTATATTCAGAGAATTGTGACACTATCGCCACCGTGTCTTTTAAATGATGGACACAGGCATGTCTTTGTCTTTAAAAACCATGAATAACTCTCAGAGCAGAGATTTGAGAGGTACTTTAACATTTAGGCACCAGCAACTGAGCTGAGATAATAAGACAGTGTGCTCTATTTTCAATGTCCTATTTGTGTTAATTTAATGAGCGATATGAATCAGCGCAGGGTTAATTACATACTTTGTAGAGATTAAGCAGAACTTGTGATTCATGATAGTGATCAACCCAAGGATATTATTCTGACTGAGACCAAAAGGTGCATCAGTAGATTTCCGAAAAGTGTACTAAAGCGTTGAGGAGTTCAAGCACCTCCTAACTTTGGTGATGAATGTGATCTTCTCATTAAGCCTCCATCCACTTCTAGACATCTTCACTCTTCATTAGTCGCTATGCTGCTGTTATAATAGTACACTTGCTGATAACTTCTTATTACTGGAAATGTACTTTAGCATTGTTTAAAGGCACGTAACTGACTAAGAATGATGAAAATGTGAGAGCAAGTTCAAGTCAAATATAATTCAAAAGTAAAGCAATTTTAAAAGAGGATTGGGTATCCTAATATTGTGGTTAAACAGTAATACAGTGAAAAGGGTTTGTGCTTCTTAAAAGCAAATAAAAAACAAAAACAACATCTGACCCATTTACAGTAGCGTTTCTATACTAAAAGTAAATGTACCCAAATTGCAGGGTTTCCATTTCAGCAGATCCCCAAATATAAAAGTCTTCCTCTAACCAGTGGGAGACCCACAGTTTGGCCCACTAAATCACCACTTTCTGCACAGAGCCACCGGGGTTTGTGTTCGCACATCAGTGAGACAGGTTTTTAAAACAACACATGGATTACAGCCATCAATTAGGCAGAAAGAAAGGCCTTTATCTCACAACCACTGCTAAATCCAAAATTACACACCAGTCTTAAAGGGCTTCAAGGGGTCTTTCCAGCATTGCCTTAATCTCCATTTAGCTAAGGCTATTTGCTACACCCACACTGGGAGATACGTCCACGGATCTACTATAAGAGCTAATGGAATTTTTAAACCAGTCCTCTTATGATTGCTTCTCTGCAACATTTTTCGCCATCCCCAAGGTGTTTTAGGTTCACATGGGTTATTCTCTTTTGCAGGAGTTGTTTGTGCTCTTTGTACAATTTTATTTTTGTTTCATCTGTTATAACGCTTAACAGAAAGTCTCAGGAGACTGACAGAAAGACCAGCAAACCCATGCTTTTGTTGCTGGTCAAGCAATAGATTTTTGTTTGGAGAGAAAATAACATAAGTGGTAGATTTCATCGGGTCATGAGCAATTGTAACCGTTGACCCCTCTGGTATTATCAGTTTATGAGGTCAGTTAAGGGCTGAGAAAAGCCTTTACAAAACGTGAAATCAATCATTAAAAAAAAAAAAAAAATCAGCAGTGCAGCGTCATTCTGTCAGCATGTTTCGGTGTCACAAACATATCGGAGAAACACATTTGGGATAAAATATTCTTTTTTTTTCACTGTTCACAAGGAAAGCATGCTTTTCAGCTCATGTTAACACACAGAAAAATGCAATTAAAACATCACTACAATATAAGGAATCAATTTGTCATTCTTGTATTCTTAGAGGTAAAACTTGATCTTTCAGAGTTCATAAATACGTGGCCATAGATGTGTTTGAGTAAAGGCCTTGAGATATAAAGGTGTAATATATTTTTATTAAATAAACTCAGTGCTGGCACAGAATCATTTGGTCCCTTTAGTGTAAATAAAGCTGACCATGAAAAGTAAACAATAATATCAAGGTCTAACCATGTCATCAGGCATACTAAAAAAAAGTCTCACTCTCTTAGAAACAATTCTTTTTGCACACTGAATCCAGGTCAGAGGGTTCAAATGACTTAAGTGACTTAAGTCCGCATTCAAGCAGGAGCAGGGCTTGATTTTACTTATTTTTAGCATTTATTCAGTTGCATTTTTTGTTTGGTTGGAAGACTATTTTCAAATTATACATCTTTTTCTTCTCTTGTTTTCAGTTCATTAGCTTTTCCTGACATTTCAAAGAACAGCAGCATTATTTTAAGGACAGCGCTGCAGCTAACTGGAGCTTGGACAATTCAGGACAGTGCATTAAAAGTGTAAAGATGAGAGGAATATCCAGCGTATTATTTAAAATAGACAAGTCTTTGTCTAACTCTGACTAGCCTTTTTCAGAGGAAAAACCAAAAATAGTTCTATGATATCACACATCTGAGAGTAGTGGGTTATGTAAGAGGTTTAAAAGAGGACCGTCACAAATAGAAGGGTTTTTGGTGGAGAGCTCTGATGTCAGATTTACAATACAGCGTGCATGTACACTCAGATCACGGACAGGTTAAGGCATATGAATTCACATAGTGACACAAACAATCACACACACAAGGCCATCTTTCTTTCAGATCTCACAAAACTACAGCAGCCTTCCTGTAACAGTAATAATTAAAACTGTGGCAATGGGCTCCCGGCAGCTTCTTCCTCTCATCTCCCTACAAGGTCACATGCTTTCAGTAACACAACTGGGGATCCGTCTGGCCCTACTGAGAAATAATGTTAGTCTGAAGACTTGAGGTGAATCACGGATACCATCACAGTGGTGATCTATTTATACTTTCTGAACACACAGCTGCTTATCACAATCTATTTGAAGTGAATACAAAAGCTTGGCTGCTTCTCAGTTTGAACTTATTCAAGGCACAATCAAGCTAGTTTTATGTTCATGTTTGAATGAAAAAAATGACAGAAGGGCCCAGAATAGAAAATAAAAGGTAGCAAGGTAGGAATTTTGCTGCTTATTCATTATAGTTCAGTGAATACGTGTTTCTGCATCTAATTGTGTGGCACTTAACTTCTCAGCCTGTCACTTGTTGTCTCTCTGTTGCCTGATACCAGACCGAAGTGTCAACACATTTCACTCTGTTTCCATCTTCACTCATACATTGCCTTCACATTAACTGATATCCATGGTGGAGGGGGCTTAATATTCCCTAACCAATCACCAGAAACCACAGCTCCGGCACACTGCTTAACAACAGTGACAGCGATGATATTCCAGCTCCTGTTGCTCACAGTCTAATCATTGCTTCTCCTCTGATTTTCTGGAGCCAATCAGCTCAGTGAAGTGAATGGAGTCAAATATTTTAGGCTTAGGTAGGTGCTTATATTATGTCTATGACCGTGTATTAACACAGCCACTGAACATTACAGCTAACAGGCACATAGTAATAGAGCCAGGCTGATATATCTGTCATGCCATATTACTAGGCTATGCTGGCCTATTAAAGATAGATAGCAGCATCAGTCCACATGTTACAATATGAAAACTGGAAGGTAAGTTTATAACTAGCTCGTGAAATGTGGTGCTGGAAACGTAATAAATTGTAACATATTGTGTGTCTGCAGCAACATCAAAAATGCAGACTAAAGGCCAAATCAGCTTGGTTAGTTGTAAAAACTGTCTCTTTGCATCATCTGCAATTCATTTTCCCGACTTGGCATGGGATTGGTTATCAATGATGTATAAATTAAAGTGCAATTAGAGCCGTACCACCATAAGAAATAAGGAAAATGCATGAGTGTAACTGTTCATATTGGCAGGTCTAATAGGATTGATTGTTCCTAGCGGGACTGTTTTGTAAAAGGATCTACTGGTGCTAATTGTGAGGTTGG
The DNA here is from genome assembly GCA_015106755.1 of Etia nguti. NCBI lineage: Eukaryota > Metazoa > Chordata > Actinopteri > Cichliformes > Cichlidae > Etia > Etia nguti. Next base: position 23,150 of record VUQG01002793.1, read on the forward strand.
CCTTTGAATAATGAAGTGGCTTTCACAGAGAAGTTAGATAAAACATGAATGATAGCTAAACATCAGCTCACACAACAGCAGTGATACCTTGCATGTTTTTTGTACCAACAGTGGATTTGGACAACGGACAGCATGCACCAATGAGTACTATACACAAAAAGACATGACAGTGTTGCACAAAAACTGGGCATATGGCTCACACTTAGAGGAAATGTATGTTATCTGATTAATGTTTAACTCTGATCCAGTAGCTGCTAAGTTAAGTGAAGATATCAATAAGTCCAAGCCTTGGGGAAAAGCAGCGATCAATATTTCAACACAGAGCATGTGCACAATTAAAACACGTTTTAAAAATCCCACTGATTTCAACGTAAAAATGTCTAACTATATTATTTTTCCCTTACAAGTCAGTACATCAATGAGATATAATTAGAAGCAAAAGTCACTCACAAGGCAATGAATGATCTCTACTAAAATAGTATATAGTCAGTCGATCAATCAGCTTTAAGTAAATTCAACATCGTGCTAAAGGAAGCACTCCTGGACAAGATATTCTGTGATGAACTCTGAATATGGATGTTTTGCAATATTAGCGATTTTGCAAAAAGAAGTACTTTATGAATTTCCTGCATAATAAAGCTTCTATTTCTGCGGGCAGTCTGGGGCCAAAGTGAATGTTATATACATGCAATCAAGTACATGCATGCAATCGAGTATGAGACATTGATCAAGTACTTTCTAAAGGTACTTTCTAAAGCTGAGAGGGAAGGCTTTGTAATCAAAATGGAATTGTATAAAGCAACCTCAAATGCTCAACCTGCCTGTGCCTATTATCTCTACCTTCACTCACAACATAACAGATTCAAAGCCCATCCATCCTCCCAGAGCCCCAGGCCCCCGTGCAGAGTAATAGTTAGAAAATAGTGGCGATGTTGATTAGGAAGCACGGAGGTGGTCGTGGGGTTTATTCAATATTCAAGAGAGGCATTTGGTGCACCATGGGAGCAAGCAGTTGGGGAGGCAGCAGTAAGGAGAAGCTCTGGACCCCACACAGACCACAGACCCAAATTCATTATGGATGTGATGGAGGAGGGAGAAAAAGAAGAATACTGTAGGTAGATAGTGGAGAAATTTAGCGAGAAGCTCGGAGGTAATAAAAGAATCATGTATGAAAGTGGAGAGAAAGCATAAGGACTGAAAGATTCGAACAAGGGGAAAAGAAAAGATATGGTGCCAAATGCCAAGCACTTCGTGTTCACACTGCTCTACACGCACACAAGCATATGATCACATCATACCAGATCATCATATAGCTCAGTCAAGCGTGTGCAAGAGAAAAACAGCAACCCATTTCCTCCAGTTATGGAAAGGGGCAGTAGGCAGCTCAGTGAAGTCATCTCATTTTAGTTGGGTAAGTTAGATGTTTAATGGAGAGGAGTCAATCGGCTCGACTTCACTGCAAATTAGCTCTGCAATGTGAGCACGATGGAAAACATACTACTGCTTGGATACCAGGAAAGATCTGATGTGCTTGTAGCACACACAATAAGCAAAGCGAAAGTTCACACAAGCGTTACAGCTCCCTACACAAGCTTGAAATAGTTTGTGTCAGTAGGTAGTGAGGTACACAGCACGGTCTACAAATGTTAGTTAAGCCTTTTACATGACATTGCTTTTGACTTACTTATACAGCTGCGCAGCATGGGTCAATTCACCTTCATGATATTAATGATAGAATGTTTTATCAAGGCCAATAGCACTACTACTTAATCAACTTAAAACTGCTTTTACCTACCACTAATAATAATAATTTAAAAGAAAACTGAACTTTAACCTATCTAAATTCCAAGGGCCATAAGAAAGAAGCTAATTTAAAGCACTTCTGCATTGGCAACACTTTTCAAAGCTGTCATACAGAGGAATAAAAATTCAACACAGCAACTGGAATGTTTAATTACAAAATGAGATGTGTTTAGCTGATATTCCTTTAAGTATCTAAATCTGTGCACCATTTTACTGAAAAGTTCACAGAATCAAAAAAATATTTCACCCACCCTGCTTGGAGTCTTAAAAGATTTCAACCTTTTTCCGTACAGTTTGACAGACACGCCTGATAACAACGTATTCCGGTACTAGCACTACTGTAGGTCGACATGTCCTCAAAAATAAATGTTGCAAGACCTGTTTTTAAAAATGCCGACCATGTTTCAAAAAACTGTGCAGAATGTCTGTGTCGCTTGTGGAGGACTCCTTATATTCCTGAAAAAATTAATTCATGCTGTCAGCCCAGACGAGACTGTGACATGGACCCTGCCATAACGTGTAGCGGGATACTGTACATCACATACTTTACCCAATAACTAGCCTCTTGACAGGTGAGTGATGTGGTGGTCGTCTCTTTTCTAACAGCTTATGGCCTGCTGCATCCCCTGCTCTAACATGTCAATCGTGTTGTAGCTAACGTTGTAGCCAACATGCACATCCACCCACACACACACTGATTGACTGATGTCCTGCTTATGCTTGCTGGCCCTGCGCAACACCCAACCACATTACTCTTATCTGGGGTGAGTGGCTTTCATTCTTTTCTTGTCTTATCTCTGACTGTCGTTTACAGCATTTATGCTTTCCCTTACACAATTTCCTCAGGGATTAATAAATTATTTCTGATTCTGATTTTCATATCTGTATCTGGCTCAGAGTCACAAAGACATTGGATTGCCAAATGAAAAGCACCTTTGTGAACAAAAGAGAGTCTAAGGATGACAACAGGAGCTGTGGTGTGGTTAAAAATATTTCTTCCTCTAATGTTTAGGAGTAGGATTGATCTTGTGCACATGTGCATTGGCATTAAACCTATCTTGTGAAAGAATTCAACCTTCTGTTTGAATTGCCTCGTGCATGCATGCATTCAGTCACACATGCACTGGCAAAGAAATGCAGCTGAGAGAAGCATTCAATCACTTGTTGCAGGAACTTCAGACCTCCACGTACAGACATCTCACCTATGCATGAAATACTTCTTTTCTAAGCCCTCCACCCCCCTTACCAAACCCAGACATCAAAGACATGTGCTAAAGTTTGAAGAACAACATGTTCAAAGAGAAACTGAAAGGGCTGAGAACAGAAGAAGGAAAATAGCAGGAGGACCAAATTCTGTGTTCTACAAAGTCAATTTACAGCAAAATAATTGAAATTCCAAGGCTCAAACATCTGGGTTAATGCCCCAGTTAGTCATCAATAGACTAATGTTTGCTCATCGCACTTACTGGTGTGTTGTAAAGGTGTTTGAGTTCAGGTTAAGATGTTACCACTCATCCCTAAAGCTGCCCACTTAAAGCTACATCACTGGCACAGGTTTAATAGTGGAGTAAACCTGGTGACTTAATTCTAACCTCAGTGCTTGGCTTTCTGAACACGATCAAATTTGCAGAGTAGAAATACTAAGTCATTAAGTCAAGCGGCAAGTGAAATGAGACAGACGAGCAAGAAGCAGTCCCGTGTCAATTCAACAAATAATTCATAAGAGACTTTTTGTTGTACAGTGTAGTATCTGCGTCGCATATTAGATATGGCATTTCCATGGAGCATTAATCAATAGAAGGTGTCACTTGTCACCAGCGTGTCTCTGGGAGTGTGAGGCAGGAAAGATCGAACATCCCCCTCTCATCACCTCTGCCATGAGATGAGCTTATACTCTAGGACTCTGCCATTCTTCATCAGCCGACAGGCTGTCCTTGAACGACGGAGATGAGTGGCAGTGAAGCATCGCTATCACAAACGAGACTGGGGAAAGCATTTTCTTATCAATCGCGGCGCTGTGTACATGGCAGACATTGACATGACTTGGTGCGAAATGAAGGGAGAGAACACTCGTTTAAGCTACAGCTGGAAAAGTTAGCTAACAGCGTAGGTTTATAAGTAAAATGGCTATATGACATTTCATGAATGTCTAAGAGAGGGAGACAAATGTTCTATTCATCCATATTTGATACAAAATTTTCTTTCAAGTAAAAGTCTGGTTACATAGTATTACTCCATGCTAGCCAAACCCTGGACAGAAAAGTCTGTGAATACTCAGGAGCCTGTGGGAGGAGGGGGCTTTGAGTGATGGTATTATGCCAACTTGCTCCATAACTATTCTATTTATAAACTGAGATTTGATACCGTAACCTGAAATCTCACTGTGTTCCCTGCTGCTGCCACTTGGCTGCCAATGAATGATTAATGAGCAGATGCTGAACTGCAGAGACCATTATTGTTCTTTTCTGTCCTCCCTCCTCCTCCTGTCCATTGCTCTATACACCAATTCCTTCAGCGAGGCAGGGGATTACATTGCACAAGCTTGCCCAAGTTGTACTGAACACACTGTAAAAAAAAAACGTTGACATTATCATTTTTAAAATAAAATAAACTGATATTCCTGCCAAAGAGTATCAACCTGAGACTTGAACAGGGGGTATTAAATTTGTAGTTTCTTCCACATGGAGAATTTAATCTGTGACCAGATTGAAAATCACTATAACCTGTCTAAATTTTTTACTAGCTACTTAATTAGGACCTAAGATGGGATTGTAAAGAACAGACTAGTTTCTGCCAGAGTTTAAACACTTCTCAGTGTTTTACATTGCGGTGATTCCCACCAAATCCCTCCCGCTTCATCGCTTGAAGCTGATAGATCTCTATCTTAGGTCCACCAATTAGGATTCAGCCACATCAGAATCACAATCTGAAACTGATCAAACCACATTCATACAGACCTGATAAAATAGATTCTTTTTTCAGCATGAACAGACACCCCTCTCATATCTGCAATGAGAAATATAAAGTCAGCATCAAGTCCTCCATTAGCCCGACTGTTGAAAGGGAAACAGGCGGGTCCGGAGCCTCTTGTTAGTTTTACCTTCACTCACTCTTCACTTTTGTAACTTTAAAAAAAATCAGACAAGTAATTGTGAATATTAATAATTGATTGTACAAAAAAAAGCGGCACATACTACAAAGATGATTTTCTACCAGAGAAGTTGGTGCCATTGGGGTCTAACGGAGCTAAATCACCACAAAATACTGAATGCTGTGTTTGTCAAAGTAAGAACTGCTGTAGCTGTTAGCCTTTTTTTTGACAGGATGGTATGGTTAGACAGGAAAGTAGGGTGAGAAATTGAGGGGGAATGACACACAGAAAATGGTCTAAGGCTAATTGAAACCCATGACCCTTCAACAATCACACAGCTATACTGGCTCCCACTGGCCTTATTTCTAAAGTTCCATAGTTGTACCTACGCTTTTGTTTTTTTGTTTTTTATATGTTTAAATATCGGCGGCTAGTGGCTCCCAGCATGTCTTAATTTATTTGTTTTGGGTAGTAAAACTCTCGTTGTAGAAAAACTATAATAAATATTTTAAGTAATTCTAAGGGTTTGTTAGATTTTTAATGTTTCTTTAATGTTTCTTGTAAAAATATATACTGTATTTGTGTACTTTTAGATGATGTATTTTCCTGTATAGGGACATGGCATGGAAATTCTTCACATTGCCCTGACAGGAAATGCACACCTTTACTGATGCTCAGTAAACTATTAAAATATTTGTTGGAAGAGCCAATAAACTGCACCATGTAATTTTCACTCTATAGCAGGTTATGTATGGCCAGTGCATGGGAAGCCCACACACAGGCAATTTATGCTGTGAGTGGGTAAACATTTCACTGGAGACAGCCAGCATTCGCAAATTACTATATTTTAAGTTGCCAGACATGGAGACTCTCTCTCTCCCGCTCCCTCTAAAGAAAGCTTTTACAGCCCATACTTACAGGAATCTATCAGGCCCATTTAGCTGAATAATATTCAGATGTGACTCTTACCCTTGCTTTTTGGTTCGGTTGTTGATGATGGCCACAAATAAATGAAACACACAATAGACAAAACACGTAGGAGAGAATAGAAAAGAAAACACAGCCAAAGCCAGAGGATGATGCTGGAAATGATAAGATAGTTTCATCTGCATTTTTTTTCACCCACTCTTCAAGGACACAAGATGTTTTCATGCAAAGCAGGATAAGAAAATGAGATGGCACTGATTTCCCAAACACTTAAAGCTCCGCAAAATTGATCCAAATCCTTTGAACAAGAGAAACAGGTGCTTTCTGTTCCATTAAACAATGAGATGCGTTATATCACTTGTAACTTTGTTTTCTTCCTCTATTTTTCATAAAGATTATTGGTATTATAAGTCTTGACTCTGTGTTTTTGCATATCCGTTAAAGCCTTACTGATTTTTATCTGGAAAAGGCCTCACACCAAATATGTCTCAGTTATAATTCCTGGATCAATGCTTCTGCGGCCAACAAGTTGACCAAGGTTGGGTTGATTTAAGGAGTTCATAAAGCAAATGAGTGTCCCTTGACTACAGGTCAAAGACTTACAGTAATAAAAAAAAGTCTATGTAGATGAAGAAGATGATGTGTGGCTACGTCTACTGCTCAGTTTTTGCCGTGGTGCCAGGCCAGGATCAGTTTTGACTTGGGAGATGACATTGAGGTTTCAACCATGTTTTCGGGGTACTGATTTAACTTTCAGATATCAAGATCGAATCAGTCTGATAGGTCCATTACTGTTCTGCCTCCACTGTGTGTGTGCGTGTGTGTGCGTGTGTGTGCGTGCGTGCGTGCGTGCGTTCATTTGCCTGTACTGTATTTCTGGGTATGTGTGGGTGTTGGTACCAGACTTCAGACGTGGTTGCTCATGCAAAGGATTCCATTAGAGAGGTAAGGCAATATGAAGTCTATTACAGTGCTGCCGCTCTGCTGGAGTTCCATTGATTGTCCCGAGCCTTGTGCTGAGAGGATCGGTGTAATTTGTTTATATATCCATGAAAAAAAAAAAAAAAAAAAATCCAAAATTTAAAATTA
>VUQG01002794.1:0-25387 GCA_015106755.1 Etia nguti
GTTAATTTATTGGGTTGTTTTTTTTTTTTACATTATCATACGCCAAGTGTCTTATTATGTTTCAAGAAAAAACCCTGATTAAATGATGTGTTTCTTCATTTCTATTTAAGTGATTTTAATGTAGTGTTTAATGCTGAAGGCTAGCAGAATAATTGCTTTTTTTCATCAGTATTTTTAAGAAATCAGTGGATGAGATTAGAAAACGAGAGAATACATATGAAAGGAGAAAAAGATGTGAAGATGTGAAGTAGCACAAGGTGCAAAGAAAAACCCAGAATTCAGACTCATACGTGTCAAAATGTCTGCGAAAGGAAAGAGGTGCAGCAGGACAGCGGGATGACTTCCTGTGCCGATCTCTCCGTCAGTATGAAAATGCTCATGTTACTCACTGCGAGCTCGCCCAACCTGACTCACGCTGTCCAGCAACAAGGTGCAACAGGAGCTTGTAAGGGGAAGAAAAAGAAAAAAAAAAGCAGTGCAGTAAAAAAACCTTCCCTGGTTTAAGTGGCGGCTGATAAACTTATCAGCGTTCCCACACTGCTGCTCATTATTCAGATAAATTTGGTCACCAAAAACCGCAGCCACTGTATCTGAGGGAGGGTGAGTCAGCCCGCAAATCTTTGCTTCCCCATCCACTAACGAAGAGTTTCTCCGAGGCCCACTCGTGCAGGTATTTCCAGTTCGACAACACGTGCATGGTTGGTCTTCTATATTTAAATAAGCCTGCAAGTGCGTCGTTTATCACGGGTGATGATAAGACAATTTGAACAGTTGGTCCAGTTACAATGCATTTGGCACTTGGTGACACGATCTATGAAAGTGTACAGGCTTACAGTTTTATAAGCTGCGTGTTTTTTTTTTAAACTGTTCACACCTTTTAACAACTTTGCTGGCATTTAAAGCAAGAAATCAAATCTAAAAATGTGACATTTTGCTTTGTAAGATGTGTGAGCAAACATTTAGGGTGATTTTAACATGAAGGTTTATGGCAAAAAGACATTTTTCTACATGGGTCACCCTCAAGTTTGAATGTTAGTATTTTATTTTTTATTTTATTTTTATTTAGGACAGTGCATGTTGATTTCTTTGTCACGGCCTTGGTGCCTTTCAAGCAGACACGTTCTCTGGCAGAGAAGAAGTTATTTAATTTTAAGAAACTTTTGTTTAAAATCCTATGAATAGCAGCATAAGCACACATGCAGGAAATACAGGCCATGTCAACAAAACAGGGGTCATATTTCCTCCTCTTCCTAGAGGTTGGCAGACATTTTGTGCCAATATATACGCATATATATGAAAATAAGGATGTGTTTGTCGAGCTCTTTGTTTTTAATCAAGTCTTTCAGACATCTGCAGAGTAGTGACATACACTTTAAATATTATCTGTACACCTGCAGGAAATACAGGGATCAGCCCTTCCTCCTCTTCCTTGGTGGGTTGGGTAGACATTTTGTTCTAATATACAACACTAAATTGTACTCTTTGAAACTGAAACTCTCTTGTCTATCTCAGTCATGTCCTCTGTGTCTAATTAGTGTTTCAGAAGTCGGACAGAGCAAAACAAATACAACAAATGAAGCAAAGACGTGTAATTTCAAGGTATCCAGGGAGAGACCAGAGCATATTAGCAACTTTTAATGATCACTGAAAGGGTGTGATTGTTACAGAAAGCGGTTTGGTGAGATTTTTCGAAACTTTCTGTACATTCAGACTCCTCAAGTTTTCAGTCCTGACTCTAAGAGACCTCCGAGCCTCATCTTACGATCCCCCTGTTGACCAACGCTGCATCCCAAGACGATTGCATCATAGGCCTGCAAGATGATGACTCCCCGGCAGATGCTGCTTAACGCCATACATGAGCGCTCTGAGCTGCCTCCCAGTGTTCCAATCGCACGGCCACGAGTGAAGCTATAAGCCCACTTCATAACTTGGGTTATAACTAAAAGCACTCAAAGTTACAGGTCGATGCAGGTGCCGTCGAGTCTACGTGTGGCTTACGTCTCCTTTCACCTTGTTGTTAGGCACGCAGCTCGGCATCAAATGACACCCGCTCACAAGTGACGCGAAAACGGAGTCAAGAGGCTACAGGTTAGCGGCCGCTTACCTTTGAAGAGGTAGTCATACTCGTCTTCTCTGTTGGTCATAGTGTCTCCTCTGCTGTTTTACTCGAAGTCGAACAAACTTCTGGCGTATTCACTTTTACTTCGACAGCGACCCAGCACCCGCTCACGACTCCGACCTCACGCGACCAGCGATTAGTTGTCACTCCGACGACAGCGAGGCTCGATTCGTGTCACACATGAACTACTGCGAGCACAACTCCGAGCTCGGAAAGTTTCGCCTCCTCTTCCTCACTCTCTGTCACTTGCCATAACCGAAGCTGCGACGTCACGTCGACTCAGAGGTCCCGCCCCCCGTTCGCTCCCAGTGGTCAATAGCTGCTCGACACCTGTCATGGGCGTCGATGTGATTGGTCCGCTGTGCTGTCGTTCACGATTTAGTTGCCGGTTGTTAACAGGAATGACGTCTGCAGCTCCAAGCCTCAACAGGTAATACCGAGCCTCAGACAAAGGTAGCGTTTAAAATATTTGCCCGTCGACCTTTTTCGTATCGAACTTTTCTACTGATAAAATCTATACCAAGCTTGCAAAATTTTCACAAGCAGGCACTGACAGTTGAATTTTTAGCTTGCAAAAATAACCTTCCCCCCACAGGTATTTAAAATGTTAGTACAAATAACCAAATCCATATCAGTTAAATCCAGTTTTATTTACATTAGCATCCATCATCTCAAGATGCCTGTATATTGTAAGGTAAAGATGCTATGATACTACAGAAGGAGTCCTAACAGTCATATAATCCCCTACGAGTATTCACCTGGCAATTGTGGGAAGGAAGAAGTCCCTTTTAACAGGAAGAGACCTCCAGCAGAACCAGGCTGAGGGAGGGGCAGCTATCTGGGTTGGTGGATGAGTGAGAAGAAATGAAGGGAGAGCATGGAGAAAGGTTGTTACAGTTCACTAAAACACCGGCAACATACGCCATGGCATTATGAAATCTTAAACCTCTATTCCACTCGAGTCTACTCTCCTGGGTTTCGATCGTTTTTCCATTACAATTGAGAAGCACCTCAGTGTGTGTGGGGTCGTTTTAGTAATGCGGCCGAAAATCCAGTGATGTCATTTGTATGTGACAAAAACACAACAATGGAGGATGTCGAGGTGATGCTCAGTCTATGGCTTTTTTGTTGGTTTTTGTGCAACTGTTTCCCTTGTTTCTAGGGTCCAAAATCGTGGTTTGGACTTGTTTGAAAGAATTGTTCTCATGACTCATTCAATGACGATACTGACTGGCCTATCGGTGGCGTGCAGTCTGTAGACATAACATTTTCGGATCGACTCAGGTTGCTTGGAACCCAAGCCAAGTAGGTACGAAGTGCCCGGTACCAGGTACTAACTCCTAATGAAATAATCCCTGAAAACCGAGCCGAGCAGAGCTGAGTAGGTCGTAGTGTAAAAGAGGCATTGGAGAAACTAATTCAGTATTTTTTATATATTGAAGATAATCAAGCCTCATGTTTCAGAGATCCAGTCAAGTAGAGCCTGCCTTTTGGTTGCAAATATTGTAATTTGTTCTCTGTATAATTTATTTGAAAGCTTTACTTGTTAAATACAAGTCTACAAATACCTTATATGGTATCATTATTGATAAAACTACAGATAAAGTAACTAAAATAATCTCCAGCTGCAATATTAACGTGATATGCTGCATACATAAATCAATAGTTGTGATCAGATACTATATATCATTCTGCATAATGAACATTTTTACTGTATGTACGGGGGTTTTGACGCTAAAATGTTCGCACAATTAGGCTATTTAAGTAGAATCATGACTTTTCTGCTTGGTCTCAAGTTTTTATGTTCTTTAAAAAATAACAAGTTATTTTGATACTTTGAAAAATGGTTATTCAGTAGACAAAAATATTTAAACTCTCTTTTTTCATGTAATACCTTATGTATTAGGGTATGGGGTTACTCATGAGACTGAAAGTCCAGTTTTGATTCTATTTCTGATCAAATATCCTGATTTCATGATGGCCCCTCAAACCCTTAGATTCCTTAAAAAAATCCCAGAAATGTCACTGGCTTGAAAATCTAACAAAGCACAGTGCAGTTGCAGACAATCTGGAAAAGTAGGTGCATGTGTAAGATATAAAGATTTGCACCACATTTATTTTCTGCAGAAACTTCAGTGCCAAAAAAGACTTGCTAATAATAAACAGACCACATAGCCTAAGTACATTAACCACCAGTTAAAGAATGAAACACTCAGATCGAGAAAGCTTATGAAATTCCGCAGTGTACTAAAGTTTATATTTATACCTTTTACCTTTACCTTAGTCTTAAAGTGTATATTTATTTATTACTCTTCTTATATTTATTGTTGTCTTTTGCACTGAATGGAACTGGAGCCTCGCCGTCTCGTCTCTGTACTGTATATAGCAGAGATGACAATAAGGTTTACTTTGACTTTGACTACTAATCAACAATATGTTCAGATAAGATTTCATTGCATTGTTTTTTTTATTTATACTGTTTCAACATTGTGGTCAGAGACATGAAACCAGACATGAACAGCACAGATCAGCTGATACTCAGTGGTTGATAAAGAGTCATTGTTGGTTCAGCTCATTGTTTATCAGGCAATCCCCTACCTTCCCATACAACAGCTGATCTGGAAAGAAATCACCTTTTAATAGAGCACACTTCTCTCTATGTATCATCATCTGACCACCATTGATTGGGCCAGTTAATTATCTGCACCCAGAGAGAGGAAAGAAGACGTCACGGTTGAAAAGGTTGCCCTGACCTGCTCTGCCAGACGGACGGGCTGCTGTACGTCTAAAATTCATTTGAGGTTTTCCCCCAGAACATTTTCCACATGTTAGTGTGTTAATGTTGAAGTTTCTGAAATTTTCAGACATCTTTACAGATTTCCTCAGAGGTTATGACCCCTTGGGCGGCTAAGCATTTCATGTGGAGCAATGAGCAAGTCTGAATCGGAAACAGACTTCAGCCAAATGTTTTAATACTCTGGCTCACAGAGTTTCCAAGAAAGCTGAGCTCACTACAAGGAATTATGTCACTTTACGGGAGTGCACTTCTGTGGTTTAAAAACTACAGTTTTATTGGGAAATGATAAACGTTACTAATGCTTTTACGAGTGGCAACCTTTGATTTTAAAAATGACCAAAAACTGCAGTTCCTCCGTGTTCAAAAGCAGGTCAGTCCCCACAGTCTCGTGAGTTAAAATTCCTATTTAAACAGCATTAAAAATCATGTTGACAGAGCGGTACAAGAAGGAGGTCAGGGTCTCTGTGGATAATTTGCACCTTCACAACAAATGTGGCTGATTTTTTTTTACATGTCTCTGTCCTGTTTGAATGACAAAGCTGTAGCAGCATCTGCAAGCTGTCTGCTAGGCGTCATCTTGCTAACTGGCATCACCAACGTGGACCTCTTCACTGGGGTTGTGCTGTTAGTGGGTTTTGGAGCATTTTAGTAGATTTATCTAACAAATGATATGGACTGCTGTGATGGTTATCTGTGTCTGTGCACCACACCCTTATAGTTTATGGATGGAGATTGCTAATCAAGCTTCTTAGCATTATTTATTGTATATAAATTGTATAAAATTATTATATAACTTAGCACTCAGTTTCCTCTTCAAAATGTGGTTCTATAAAAGCAACACGGTGAGAGCCAAAATGCTTACATCAGGCTTTAAAATGCATGGTCCACAACTAGTGGGGGGCATCACGGTGGCTACGTTCATCTTATTTTTTATTTATTTAGTTCTCGTTCTTTTTTTTAACTACTATAAATAAAAGGTAAGTGTTTAAATCCTCTGGCTGGCCTGGGCCTTTCTGTTTTTAGTTTGTATGTTCTCCCCATGACCGTGTGGGTTCTCTCCAAATCTGCTTTCTGTAAATTATTGTAATTTGCTGATTTAAATATACAATAAAGCCCTCAGAGCCACACCAAGATGGTCCAAGATGGACCAAAATACTTATCTCAAAGCTTCAGTGGACACATTATTAGGTGCACCTTGTGAGTATTAGCTTGGATCCCCTAACTGTCTCGGTGTGGCAGAGATTCACCAAGGTACTGCAAACATTTCTCAGATTTTGGTCCATATTGAAAAGATAACATCAACCAGTTGGTGCAGATTTGTCAGCTGCACATCCACGATGTGAATCTCCCATTCCTCTGTGGAGGTATTTGGGTACAGTGAATTCTTTGTAATGTTCAAGAAACCAGTTTGAGATGGTTTGAGCTTTGTGATATGGCAGGTTATCTTGCTGGAAGCAGACATCAGAAGATGGGTGCACAATACCCACGAAGGGACAGACACAAAAATACACAGTGGGTAATTTGTCTCCATTTATTTCTTAACAGATATGCAATCAGTCTCATCATAGATAATCAGCTGGAGCACACGCTCAGCGGTGACAGCAACACTCACAATGAATACAAACATTTCCACCAATCAAGCTGCTGATTATAAGAAACGTGTCCTCGTATTTTAGACATCATACACACTATGATGTGTCTTCAATTCCCTGAATGGATTATAAATAATCTGACAGGTAACACAGTTTAGTTTCACCTTTGACCTTTGTGCAGTAGTGAAGAAGAAACTTAAAAGACTGCTGGTGGTTTCCAGCTCCATCCGTTCACATTTTCAACTGTCGTTTGAATGCATCTTACCACCACGCCGGCTGTACGACTCTTAAATCAGTCAATTCAAAGTTGCAGCATCAAGCCAGAACCATTTATACTGGTGCCTGAGACTGCCTCCATCAAATTCCAGCTCGGGGCTCAAGGAGGAGTTCCCCACCGTGAGCCACCGTGAGGCCCGAGGTGCGAAGGATGGTGGGGTCAAATGTTCTTGCAGCAGGGCTTCTTCTCTGTGTCTTCTGCTTTTGGGCTGTTCAAGGAAACTGCACTCATGGGGCCTCGGACCACTTCCTTACTGCTTACCTTCTTGTGAATCTCTAATGGCATAAAATTGATATACATTATGATGGCACAGAAAGAATGAAAAAGTAGAAAATTTGTTAACAAAATAAAACACATATGCCAGTAACACCATGGTTCTGGGCCGCACAAAAGTAATTGAAAAAAAGCACCAAACCAGTGCTTCTAGTGGTTCTAGTAGACCTAAAGTTTCAATCATTGTTCCATCAGGGGCTATGATAAGAAATTTACCAATAATTGGCATGTCCACCATGATTTTCGGTACTATGTAATAATCAGCGCTCAAACCTTTCAAAAATGTGGCTCCTCCACTGCGCTCGACAGTTGGTCTGAGGTGTTTGTTCTGATATATTGGGTTTGGTTTTCACCAAACATGGCCAAACATCTCCATTTTAGTCTCGTCTGGTAAAAGGACATTGATCCAGAAAACGTGTGGTTTGTTCAGATGCAAGAGAAGAGGCTTTCTTTTGATTACTGTTCCAAACAAGCCACACTTGTTCACTCTTGTTCTAATTGTACTGTAATGAACTTTAACCTTTAACATGCTAACTGAGGCCTGTAGAGTCTCAGAGGTAGCTTTTGGTCTTTTGTGGTTTCTTTTAGCATTGCATGGTCTGATCTTGGGGTGAATTTGATGGGACCTATCCTCCTGGGATATCTGGTAACTGCCTTCAATTGTTTCCACTTGTGAATAATCTTTCTCACTGCACAATGATGGACTTTAAATTGTTTGTAAACAGGTTTATAACCCTTCTCAAGAGTTGCTTCTCCAAAATGTCTTTCCTTCATGGCACCTGAATGCTCCAGGCCTGCAAGCCTTTTATACAGGTGCTCACACTCGCTGGTGATCAGCTGATATCTGACAGCTGAAGTGCATATGAGTAGCAACACCCTCTTAATTCCTATAAAAGCAGTACAGGTGAAGTTTTTTTTTTTTTTACATGATTGCACAGAGTCGTGTAAAAGCATTTTTCAGGCAACACGCTTTTGTCAGTTCTGCTTATATTTACATTTTTGTCGTTTAATGCTATCATGGTTCTTCACTGGCTTTTGTTTACTCTGTCTTTTTTTCTTCTAATTGGGATAATTTTCATCCTTTTCATTGTATATTTAATGCGTTCTTTTAGATTATTTCATCTCTTACCTTCCTGCTTTTCTTTTTCTTTTTAAAATTTTTATTGTTAGGGTTTGTCTTCTGTAAAACATTTGTCTGTGAAAAGCATGATATAAATAGATATCACTGGATTTTCTGCTGTTTCTGGAACATATTCTATATTGGAAAGAGGAACTGACCATAGGAGTGGAAAATTGGTAAGAGTAAGGGTAACAGATGCATAATTTATAGTAAATATTCACAAAATGTACATGTTTTTTGAAAGGAAAGGCAAGGAGAAATAGTATTCATTTATATCAGCATAGAAGAAAAACATGAAGCATGTGTAAAAAAAAATAAATTACCTGCTAAGACAGTGGTGAATGCTGCTTCTACATTTGTAGAATCCAAGGCTGAGGTTTCCAGGAATAAAAGGCTTTTCTTCTCTGTATTAATAATGATACAAATGTTCATGATTAAATTCCCATCTGTGCTTATTTTGTTTTTCACTTTTGTCAAATGATGTCCCTAGTTTTAACATTGGGGTGTTTGAAATGCGCTCTATAATAAAATTGCATACTGTAGCTTTAATCAAACAATAGGAAATTAGAGCCACAAAGAATAATTGAACAAGAATTTGACTTGATTTCATAGACACAGTAATAGTCTCCATAATTATCAGAAATTAAATTCTGCAGCAGTCCTGAATGCGAATAAAGCAACCACAAAAGTGAAAACATAATCATTTTTCACAAAAGTTGATAACATTTCAAAAACATCAAAGACGTTTTGCTTTGGAAATGAAATGCAGGCGCAACATTTTTGAGTAACATGTTTTTTAATGGAACAAAAACCAAGTGAGTCAAGAGATTTTGATTGTTTGGTCAGCTGTGCAGAAGTCCCTCAGCTACCAGACCAGTAAGGAAAAAGCATCACTCTTATAATAATTTCCTGCGCAGACTCCTTAAAATCCTTTTTTTATTTGCTCTCCCACTTTCCCAGTCTCCATAATTCTTTGACATGTGTCTTGGGGTTTGAAGTGACATTTGAATGTCATTTTATGTTGGAAACATGTAGAATTTCACACTGTATCAACATGTTATTTCTCTAAAATCTCAATCTTTCTTTCTTTCAAACTCAGTTTAAAATCATATTTTTGCTTTTAGTTGTTGTTAAAAACAGGAAATGACATCAAACTTACAGCTGACAGGTTCTGTGCAATCACAGAAATCCTTTCTGTACCTTTTCTCTAAAGTGAAATGTTGTGTTTTCAGTTTTGTTGGGGCAACCTCAAAATTCCCATTAACAGGTCAAGAGAACGAAACACATGCACTAATTTCCAGGTTTAGCACTTGTTGACTTTGTACCTGCAAAGTCTTTGGCCTCCTCAGTGGGCACTGATCTCTCTGACTCCAGGTCAGTCTTGTTGCCTACCAGCATTACCACAATGTGGGGGTCAGCATGTTCGTAAAGCTCCTTTAGCCAGCGCTCCACACTCTCGTAGGTGAGGTGTTTGGTGATGTCATAGACCAGCAGGGCTCCAACAGCACCTCTGTAATACCTGTTAGGATGAGGCAGCCTTTACAGTTACACACAGATATCTTTATGCTTGAACTGAACAGCTAAATGACAGCAATGAATATAAAGTGATTTTTTAAAATCAGACTAAAAATCATCAGTGCTCCATCTTGAATTCTTCAAGAGTGACATTGTGATCATAAGGAGGGAGTAGATGGACATATGTACTCAAGCACTTATGGTTTTAGCTTCAGCTGTCGCCAGCATGGAAGCATAATAGGCAGCTCCTGCCGCTGTCCATAGAAAAAAATTAATTAATGACTACTGATTGCTCTGAAGTTACGAACCAGTCAATACTTCCCCGACAATTACAATTCTGCTCCCCTCTTCCAGCTGCATAATTAATTCCACTTTAATAGGTTTTAGCTGCTTGTTACAGCACAAATGGGAAATTCCATGGGAGTGAGAATTTGCATACTGGAATAAGTTGGCAAGTAATTACTCAAAAAGCCACACTGTCAGAAAAGAGCTAATCCAGTGGTGTAGCATATCCTCAGATTTCCCCATGTCTTAAAAATAAAACGGACATGGTTCTATTGTTTTAAAACCCGTTTCCACACTCTTAATCCTTCTAGTTTAATTAGGGAAGAAAAAAAATACTGAATCAGTTTGAAGACAGAAGCACTGAGGGCTGAGTGTTCAAAGGAACATCACTGTTCCTAACAAGTGGATTTTAAATGTGCCAGTTGGAAAGAGAATGGAGACAAGAATGTGCTTGTGGTTTTTCAGGTAATGCGGGAGGTAACCGAGGATCAGCACCTGCCCTCGTGGGTGTTTTAGCTGATAACAGCACCACCTTAAGATGTCGACATACAGGTTTTCTCAACAAGTAAGCAGCAGGAAAACAAGCATGTGGACTGCAAAAGCATTGTGTGTGTCGGTTTATAGGTGTCATAAAAGTCACGCATTTTTAAGATACATTCTTAATGAAGAACACATATTAGTGACAAAAGAAGATTGCAATGTGAACCATTATCTTATTCCCACCAGTTTAGATTATTAAACTTCATTTAAGAAAAGAGTTGCACATACTGATTGTTGATTTTAACAAACACTGATTCCAGCAGAGCCTCCAGTAGCCACGCTTTGTGTTTTAGTTTTTTAGTTTTCTGCATGTGTTAGCCTTCAGATAGAATGGCAACCTCCCCTGACCTATGAAAACTGGAGTCTCTAGTTTCCCCTATACCATATGGATTGATACACTGACTTAGATAAAATAGGGTCATGCAAGATGATGAGATAAAACATGACTGTAGGTTACAACTAATGTGGACTTTGTAGGGCTGTAAAATTGGCCTGTTGTATGACAACACTGATGTTGACAGATGCCTTGTGCATAATGGTCGCAGACCCAGTACTGTGACAATAACAGAACATAACTTGTTCACAGTGAAGGTTTACTAACATGAAATCTGCAGACTGGTTCTTGTTGACATTGTATTTTGATAAGCAGGAAATAAAGTTCACATTCTGATATGAACAATAACCCCTATTATGCATGTGCATTTTATAATTACAATATAATTACTGGGCAGTGAGCTACCAGAGCTTTCTGTAATTATCCCCATTTATTAGTGGGATATTAGTAGTATATTTTTACAATTAATATTACATATTTACAATTTAAGCCCAAAAAGTCGTGATAACAGATTTCCTTCATTTACGACGGCAGCATTTCTTTATCACGTAAAAAAATAACTGGGATGTACTGTTGGAACTGCCCTTCTTTCTGTCATATTAAGAAATCTCAGGGTTAAATGTGTAGGTACACTTCTTTACACTGACAGAAAGTGGAGTTTGACTGGTTCGGCCCATTTAAGATCAATGGGCCGAATGGGCCGTAGCCCACCATGTAAAATGAGTTTCATTATTTATGAAAGTTTCATTTTATATATATATATATATATATATGTATATATACTTGTTGATGGTGAGGAGAAAAAACTCCCTTTCAACAGGAAGAGACCTCCAATAGTGCTGCAAACAAGATAAAATATATGTAAACTATATTTTAGGGTGAACTCTGTCTTTTTAGGGTGTTTGGGGGTGTTGTTATGAAGATTATATGTACAATATTTAAAGCTGTGTTGGGTCTTGATACTCACGCAGATGTGATGGCCCGGTATCGCTCCAGCCCAGCAGTGTCCCAGATCTGAGCTTTGATGGTGAAGTTGTTGAGCTGCACTGTCCGTGTGCTAAACTCCACCCCGATGGTTGTGCGACTGTCATGGTTAAATTCATTTTTGGTGAAGCGGGACAACAAATTGCTCTTCCCTACACCAGACTCTCCTATTAGAACCACTGCAGAGGACAGAGGAATTTTAATTAGACATTTATTTTTTTCTTGAAGGCCTGCACTCAGCCATCGGAAAACTAACAAAGTCAATCCCCTGAGATCCACTTCATCCTTTACAGCCATTTTTGTCTTATGCCTAGGTGTGTCTTCTGCAGTTGCTCCATAAATCCACAGTATTTGCTGTATGACATTGGGCTAATTGCACAATCAGGAAATAACTTCATGGTGAAAGAGTTAATTATTTGAGCTAAAGCACGCAGAGAAAAGAATGCAGATAGAGGGCAAACAGAGTTAAACGCCTCTGCTTAGTTGTAGTTTGTGGGGTTTGAGTATATCCCAGTGTACACTGGACGAGAGGCTGGCTGTACAATCAGCTGCTTATTTGATTTATTAACAGCAGTAAATAAGTGTGACAGTTTATTTTTTCTTTCACAGTTTTTATCTAATTTTGGCTTTAGGCAGTGTTTTTATTTTTGATTGAAGCTGTGCAGCACACAGATCTTAAACCTTTTCTGGGCTGTTCCCTGTTCTTGGTGTGACTGATTAATATTTTTAAAATTTGTTTTCTTTTAAGGCGCTGCAGATTGTGTTTTTTTCTCCTTCATTTATAAATTCTGTGAAACACACACGTTTCCCTCCTGGAAAACTAAAAGCCTTTGGGGTCTTTTTTTTTCTCTTTTCCACGAACAAGGTGTTGTTTTTGGAAATAAAACCATCTGCAAAGTTATTCCAAATCAGGTGGAACGAGTTCAACTGCTACTTCCTTTAATTTTTGCCGAGCAACCTACCTACTGAGTAAACAGGAGAAGTAACACAGACACCCCCTGTGCACATTTCAGTGACTAATGTTTGGGTTTCAGTTGTTAAGTAGCTGACTCAGAGAGAAAAAAGAGGCTTGGCTTAATTGACAAAGATAGAAAAGTATGACCACACACAAAGAAAACAGAAGAAATGAGACCTGTGAATAACTGGATAAGATGAAGTTACACCTAACTGCTATAGATTCAGTGAGCCAAGGTGTTATGACATCTCCAAAGCCATTAATTATGACTTACTGTTTTTGATATTTCTTAACCCCATCTTGTTCCTAATCTCAGCTTCAGCTCATTTAGTCATTATTAATGAGGAAATACAAGCCTGTGTCTATACTTCCTGCCCGGTTGTGGCTTTCAAAAAAATGTAGTTTTTCTGTATCTTCATCTTTATCTGTATTTTTATCTTTATCTAGATTAGTGTAAAGAAAGACTGAAGAAGCAAACAACTAGCCTGGCAACGTAGTCCCATAAAACTAAACCTACTCAGCGCATCAAATCTCATTTTGTAAAGAGTTTCTAAAGGGGTTTTAAGGGGTAAATGTGTGAAATTTTAGAGGTAGTAGTAAATAGATTTTTTGGATAGAGTCAGCTGGCTAGCCATTTCTATCCGTGCACATTACAAAGAAACATCAATGCAAGAAGTTATTCAGTGACTTAGTGAAACTTTTCTGAAGTTTGAGGTGACCTAAAGACACTACCAATGACAGAGATGGTTTACCTGGGCAACCGGAGCCTGGACCAACCGCCATAGTGACCAGCTGTCCACAACAAAGAAATCCATGATGAACCAGTGGCTTCGTGTCTGGGTGTACACATCTCAAAGAATGAGATGATTCTACAAAAGTATTATTTATTTATTACATATATGACTAGTGAGTCTATGTAGTCCCAGTGAATATTAAAGTAAAAGTTACATTTTGATAATGTTTTAAAATTACTGCCCAAATAAGTTCCAGGGGGCTCAAAGGTAAATCTTGCTTTTTAAAACAGGGGGTGTCCAATAAACTGGGACTGTTGTCCCAGGAGGGCCATACAAGTAGCTTATACAAGTTAAATTTAATAAATTTGAGCAGAATTGAGCTCAGCTTAGTGGTGCGGCCCTCCACAGCAGTCCCAGGCTCTCATATGGCCCCTTGGAAAAATTAATTGCCCACCCCCAATCTCTATTGCCCACCCCCAACTATTAAAAATGTGAACAGCTTATTTCCCCCTGCAACTACATAGAACATTTAATTCAAGAATGTCTCAAATAACAAAAGATAAATATTAAAAGAGTAAGTTTTTTGTGTATATGTGTGGTTACTGGGGAATCTAAATGGTAAATGGACTGGTTCTTATATAGCGCTTTTCTACTCTTCTGAGCACTCAAAGCACTTTATACAACTTGTGCATTCACCCATTCACACAAGCACTTCTAAATACAAGTGCAAACTAATCTACATTCACACACATTCATACTCCGATGGATGCATCGGAGAGCAATTTGGGGTTAGTATCTTGCCCAAGGATATTTGGCATGCAGACTAGGGGAAGCCAGGAATCGAACCACCAACCTTCCGATCAGTAGATGACCTGCTCTACCGCCTGAGCTACACCCACCCTAATAGTACTGAAAAAAAAGTACTTAAAGATTTTTATCAGAAGACTAAATTTAGCATTTGCCAGTTTAGAAAAATGCTGAAAACTATTTTTTTAGAGACAGACTCTCAGCAGGATCAAAGTTAGTTAAAGTAAAGACGTGATCAGTTTTTGAAATTTTCACTTCAAAAACTGATCTTCACCTTGATAACAGTAAATTGTTGACTGCATGAACATGCTATTGGAGCTGTAGCAATACCCCACTACCATGCTGAATGCTTAACACCTGCTGAGTCCCATAAAATCTAAAAACACAAATAAGTAAGCACGTGCGTATGTTTGACCTGAAGTCTGAGGTCCTGCTGAAGAATATTTTAGGTTATTGTTCACTAAAATCAGTGTAGTGCTTGTGCTCCCCCCCTTTTCTCCTTGACTACTGAGTAACTTCTAATGCAAACAATACCCCAGGTTTCCATAGCAACACAGGACAAGCGGCCTTCAAGCGTGTGGCCGGTCTGGTTTGTTGATCCCGAGGAGCCCAAAAGCTTAAATTTTCACTTGCTTTGCTTCACTTTGCTTTCATGACCTTCAGGACTGTAAATGTAGTTGCTGTAATGTACACAGTGCTGCTGCTGGTAGAAACCTTGAACACCTTAACAGGGTGAATGTAGGGTTCATTTACAGCAGTGGGAGGAGCTTGTGGTCTGCTGGTCGTCCCCTAGGAAACACTTCATTTTCTGCATTTTGCTGAAATTTTATTCACTAATTTTGACTTTTTACATGTTTATGGTGGAAAAGCTTCTTTTTGTTTGTTTGGTTGGGTTTTTTTTTAAGAAAAATTAAAATCAGGCATGAGGCTTTCTGGCATTCTGTCCCATTTTCATTTAATTATTCTCAGCTTTTCTACTTAATATTACCTCTCCCAGTTTAGATGATGATGATTTTTATAAATCATCTACATTTAATGCATTTAACCCATCTGGCGCGCAGAATGGACAAACTTTGGACAAACTGCCTGAAATGTGTTGACAGAGACATTTCAGGGATTTTGAGTCATTCTGCGCTCCAGATGGGTTAATTGCATTAAAAAATTTTAAACGCGTTAATCGTGATGACGGATTAATCCGCATTAACATTGACAGCCCTACTAATTACCCAATTTTACTTAAATTTATACAGCAAAGAGTTTTAGGCAAAACAAAGAGACAGAAACACCAATACAATACTTCCTTTTCCAAAAGTCTGCTCATGTGTGGTATGTACAGGATAAAGCATATGCACACTTAAATTTCAAGCCAACCTTTCAGAAACTGTTTTCACTCATTAGTTTCTTTGAGCTATCAGTGAATCATTGGATGGAATGAAGCATGCACACACGCTGAAAAAGGCTACCAAACCAAAACTGCTAAGGCCACTGCAGTACCAAATGATTTGGTTTCCTGGTAAGTTTGTTAACGTTTATCAGCCACGAGAAACATCCCTTCACTGTGGCTGTTCCTGAAATTTCTGATGTGAAGATCAATACTGCAGTAATAAGTGTCCATTAGAAGCAAAACTTCAGGCGAAAAAGATTTTTGAAACCTTCTTTTGGTAAGAGCTCTTTATATAAACACAAATACTGTTGCTCTCGCTCCTCGTGCATGCAGTAATTTGTTCTTCAGCATGATGCATGATGGTTTACAGCGATTGGATGGTGACCACTGGTTGCACACTACTTTTCATGAGGCACAGTTAGATACTTTCAGTGCACTATTTAGGATATAATGATACTCAGTGAATATCTGAAGATACGCCCACGTTTGCTAACACCTTAGGCCAATTAACCAATTGACCAACATGTCTTTGGACTTTGGCAGAAATCTGGGGAACCTGGAAAAATCTCAATACAGACCAGCAGGTTCAAATCCAGAACACTGATGCAGTCAGGCGGCAGCACAAACCACCACGCTGCCCCTTTGTGAGAGTTACTATGAGTCACATTTGCATCTCATTGCCTGTAGGCCTTTTTCACAACACATTATTTGTCTTGTCAAAGCAGGAAAAGCACAGGTATGGATTTCACTAATAATAATGGATTGCATTTATATAGCACTTTTCGAGACCTCAAAGCGCTTTACAATTCCACTACTCATTCACCCCCACATTCACACACTGGTGGAGGCAAGCTACAGTTGTAGCCACAGCTGCCCTGGGGCAGACTGACAGAAGCGAGGGTGCCATATCGCGCCATCGGCCCCTCTGGCCAACACCAGTAGGCGGTAGGTGAAGTGTCTTGCCCAAGGACACAACGACCAGGACAGCCAGCTTTCACAATGCTGGGGCTTTCCTTAAGCAGAAGGCAGGAGTCATTAATGTGATGAATTCACTTTTGGCTGTGCACTGATAAATTAAAATGTCTGCTTCCACACTGTGGAAGGAGTAGCCAACACACGCCTGCATGCTTTGGTTAAAATAAATGTTTATTGATTGATGTAGTTGTGCAAAGCCCCCTTTGTCCTCTGAAGTGTTTAAAGATTAAAGTCTTTATCATCCAGACTGAGAGTTTTTATGGCAAAGCTGTGTCATGATTTTTAAGATTCTTTTTCAGTCGTTCAGATTTTATCTGGGAATATGGACACAGAGTGTTGGGACATACACCATAATACTCCATAATCCTTAATGATATCATTTCCTGGGTGAGTCTGTGTGTGAGCCCAGGCAAATGTTGACCCAAGGTAGGGGGGGTCAATGTGTGGAGGATGAATAGTTGCTGTAGCATCTAAATAAAGAAAAAGCCTGCTATTATGGCTTGTCCTGCCTATTACACTAAAGTACAAAGTGAAGTATATGGTGCACTGTAGTGTTTTGAAAAAAAAAAGAAGAAAAAAAAATTCACTGCCCATAGCAACAGCCCCAACTTCCTGAATGTAAACTTTGAATGTAAATTTGAATCTGTAGACTGTATATAAAAGATGGCTACAGGCACGGTGAATTCACCCACTGGTTTTGCATTCTGCTTTTTCAAGCTTCTACATTAGTGCTCTGGTCACTGCCAGGCTGTTAGTTGTCTTCATTATCATTAATATTATTATTATAGCCCTGGTTGTGTCCACTCACTTGAAATGTGTGCTGGTCCTTAAATGCTACCAAGTGGGAACCGACTTCACATTCGAGTGGAAAGCAGTATAGAGCAAATACTTCCTCTGTTGTGTAGACTGAATTCTGAATAAAATTATTAAAACGTGCTATCAAAGCTAAAGCAGGTGATGTTTTTTAATAACAGAACATAATTTGTTTACAGTGAAGGTTTACTAACGTGACATCTGCAGACTGGTTCTTGTTGACACTGTATTTTGATAAGCAGGAATGAAAGTTCACATCCTGATTTGAACAATGGCGCCTATTATGCATGTCCGCTTGCAGAAACAATATGCTGAAATGATGATATCACTGCAGTACTACTCGGCTTTGCTGTATTTCACCTGAAGCAAATATTTCAAACAGCTGACTGAGCTGCTTACATCCAGAGACGTACTGTACGTGCACACTGTCGCGCATCACTGTGTACTGTTTATTACTGATCTGTGGCATTCTGTTGACACACAATCATGCATACTCCTCTGCTCTTGTTCCTGGAAACTGCCAAGTTAATCATAAACAAGGAAGTATAATTAGAGAGTCCAATTGGACATTACTGTGTGATACCTTTCTAACTCTTTGGGAATATGCCTGGGGATTGACTAAAGTGTGCAGAAGGACATGTACTCACCCTTAAAGACAAAGTTGTAAGCCTCATCTGACCCCATGTTTTGTCCATTCAGTGTTGCTGCCTCCCAGTTTACAGCAGTCTGATCACAGGATGTAAGATGACACTGAGCAGAGACCAAAACCAACCTGACTTCAGGGAAGAAACTGGCAGGAAAAAAGGTTTTAACACGAGTGGCAGTCAACAGCTTCCTGACCTTCACTAGCCTTCCCCTCCCGTGTGAGTTAAGAGAAAGCTGACTTGTTTGAACAGGACATGTGGAGCGTATCCAGGTCGTTCTCCTGCAGCAGGCGGGGTCTGAGTCAGGGAAAAGCAGAGCAGCAGTGGAGGTGTGTCCAAATAATGGAGTCACTGCAGGGCAGGTGGACAGGTGGGGCCAGTGGCAGGTACAGCTGAGGCGGACTCTCAAACGCCTCCTGGTGGAGGAGATGGCTGAAGGAAGCGAAACTGCCCTGAAACAGAGCTCACGTGCTCCTTCAAAAAACCTTACCCTGCATCACCACACCTGTCACTGAAGCCTTTTTGGCCTGAATGTTACACTTTTCCCCCCAAACCATAGTGCAGACAACAAAGAGACTTTCTTTAAGTTAAAATCGATTTTCTGAAATCAGTGTAAAAGGTTGGACTCAGTTGTAGCTTTCAGTTTTCATCACGAATGTGTTTCTGAGAGGACAAATTAACGCACAGCTTGCAGTATGCTTGTAGATAATGAGAAGTCTGGTAATTACTATTGAACCCAACATCATCAGCTCATTACTAAAAGAAATGTAACAGCCCAATATCACTCAGTATTTTCCCTAAATGGTACTTTATAGAAAAACAAAATAGCGTACTTAAAGAAATGATGATACTCAGCCTGTGTATGCAGTTCACCGTCTCCCTCATTAAAGAGTTTTGTCTCCTTTGAGCAGCAAATAAATCAGTGGCCTGTTGAGAGTGATAACAGTAAATAGGAGGACGATGTGACTGCTGAGAGCACAGATATGATCTCAGTGTATACAATTAAAATATTAAAATAATTGTAGGTGGCTAGAAAATACTCACACGCAGTAAAAGAACCAAATGAAATCCCAATGTGCAAAACCTCTGTTTAAAATGTATATTTAAAAGAAAACAGATGGAGTCAATCAAAATAAAATGACTAAGCGTATTAAAACACATTCAAATTAAAGGGTTCAATAACAAGTTAAAGTTGCTGCATGAACAGCTGTTTCTATGAGCTTCCATGAAAATACGCTGCCTGGCCTCACAACGTTTTTTGAAATCTCATAAATACAGATGATCCCGACCCACCGTGACCCTGAACTGGATAAAATGTTAAGAAAATGATAGATGCATGTAACAAGGTAAATGAGAGCGAGATACAGACAGCATCCTGAGTAGCGTATCAGTGGCTTAGATGGCTTGCACTAATGTTGAGGATACACTTTATGGTACTTTAGTGTTTCCTCGAGTCACTTTACTTAAAGCTTTAATGTCTTACTTTTGTACTTCTGTAATTGTCTCACTGCTTTTGTTTATTTCTTTTTTTCCTTGTGGTGTTTTGGACTCTTTGTTTTTCTGAAAGCAAGCACTTTTTTGTGCATCAGCAAGCTTTATTAAAATGTTTAGTTTTTCTGCATTTGGTTCTCTTTTTAAAATGTAAAACATGATGATTCAGACAAACTGTAACACCTTAAAAATTTAAATATAAGCTGAACCAATTTCATTCTTTCAAAAGCTTTTTAGCACCAACATTTCAGCATGATCCGTCATATATTTCAATATCTGTGCATAAAGAACAAAAGCATCCATTTACCCAGCCACTGACCGCTGGAACAATAAAATAGTGAAACTTCTGCTTTCTGGATTCTTCATGTAAATGGAAGCACCTGCATGCTACGTTACCCTTTCTGCCCCATGTTTCAATCATGTCTTTTTCTGTGGTGCCATGAAAAATGAAGTAAGGCAGCGTAAGTCCCCGGCTCGTCAACCCTGCCTCGAACAACTTGGCATCAAAACTAATTCCAGTGATTCTGGGTCAAAATTTTTAAATGCATGTTCAGTTTTTTTTTCTCCTGACTTCTACTGTTGGGATGTTGTTTCCAGGTCGTGACCACATCTTCATTTTTTAAGCCCTCTGTGCAGCACACTGTTACCTTTAATATACATCTACTCCTCCATCATTCATCTCTGTCACACCAGCGTAAAGAACAAATAAGATTGTGCGAATTTGAATGTACATTTCTTTTATTTAACACCTCTGAAATAATACAATCATTCTTAACTGCAACTCAAGAAAGTTCAAAGTTTCCACACACATTTCTCTTTTTATGAGATTTGAGCTCCTGACAAGTTTCAAAATGCTCAAATTTCTGTGTAACCTTGATCAGCATGCCTGAGCGAAAGCTGCAAATGAACGACTCGACTGTGGGAACGTTTGATAATGGAATCATTTCAGCTGACAAATTTAGCCAAATTTTGAAGGGAACGTATTCACAAACGAGCAGGAAGAGTTACACACCATACAAGTTGGTAATTTTTTAGTACAAACACACATAGATACATATATACACACGCACACACACAAAAGCTTGCCCGTTCATTGACATATACGCATTATGCATTTAGTGAACAAGCAGAGTGGCACAGTAGTCCATGAATTGATCACATGACATAAGCATCCAGAGGAGCGTGAATCACATCTCCACTACGACGCAGCCACTTGAGTTAAAGGTTCCTCCAGATACTCGACCAGTGCTTCTGCCTACAATCACAAAACACACAGCACAGTTATGTTTGGAATAAACACATATCTTGATCTTATACGCACAATCTGTATGCAAAAGACAAGAGCTGCTGTACCGGAAGCTTTTTGATTTTTATTTGCAGTCAATTTGTAGTCCGAGTAGTACCGATCAATCAGGTCAATGTGGAGAGCAAAATACTGACTCTGCCATCTGGAAATCATCAGCTAATGTCTAACAGTTATGCCAATATGATTTCAGGATATGCTCCCATTTTCAGAATAACAAAGTATTATTATAAATAACCAATATAAATTCTACTTGCATAACAACCTTCTGACGTGAAACTCTTTAAATGTCTGTTGAGACATGTCATGAACTTATGACAAAATTTTTCTTTCATGGAAGAAGAAAATTTAGTGATGCAGTATTTATTTATTTAGTTTTTTAAATCAGCTTGTTTGAATCTATCCACAATGGTAAGCAATGGAAAACAAATAGAACAGAAAGTCCTGCCTTGTTCAGACATCTGTTATCTGTTATTCGGACGTCCTGAATACAACAAAAGATTAGTTAGCCTCCGGAGGCTGTGTCAGCAGATTAGCTAAAGGGTATGCTCGCTGGGAAAAGTGGCTAAAGTTCTGACTACGAAAAACTGGATGCACATTCAAAAAGATGGACACAGAGTCTTTAAAAAAAAACAAAAAACAAAAAACCTGAACTCATCATAAGAAGGACTAGTTCACTGTTACTTCTGAGTCAGACTTTAGTTAAACTAAAAGCATGGTTTGACAAATTACATTAAAATGCTGAACTTCCTTCATTCCAGCAGAAATTCTCTGCCTCCGTAAAACAACTCTGAAGTTAAATGGAGGTAAAATTAAAAACACAAAAAGCTAAAAAAAATAAAAAATATAAATCCTCATTGTATTTATGTGCAAACAAATAATGAGCCACACTTTACCTGCAGCTGTTTCCATATTAAATCCATTCTCAGTTGGTCTGTACGCTCAAAATAAGAGTCTTTATTCTTTATTTTGTTTTTGCACGTGAGTGCTTTTATATGATTTAAAGAGACATAAAAGTACTGCGATCATTCATATTCAATCACAGGTACTGACAATTGTCCCCAAATTTCCCCTTGTGGGACAATTAAAGGATTATTCTATTCTATTCTATTCTATTCAATAGTAGAAGAGTAATAAGCAGCTATTTTTCAGTTCAATGTTTACGTTGATTTAAGAAGAATTTTTTTAACTTTACAGTAAACTGAATTTAAACCTGCCAGTCAGTGAAAATAAGGTATTTAGTGACATCTCACAGGCTTTAGAAAAGCGTAATAGGCAATAATTGTCAATTACAGAATCAGTATATTAAACTGTCACAACTTTCTAATGTTACAAAGACACCGGCCGGCTGCCAAATTCAAGAAGCTACAGGTGTTAAGGTTTCTGTTTTTTCTGTCCATTTACATTTGACTAGAATATTTAGTCTGCATGTAAAGTCCACTTTAAATAGTAAAACAACATGCTGGGAATTCAGTTATTGTCTCAGAAGCTTAATCATATAATTAACTACTTATGGATTTGATAAATATTGTAAATTAATTAAAATCCTGATGATTTTTTTTACTTAAAAAAAACCCCCCACCAATTGACAACATATTGAACTTTTACTTTATATCAGTAAATTTCCACTATTTTCAAACCTGGCCCTAAATCACTAATAGAAACAGTAATGGTTGCAGATGATCCACATTCAGAATATACAAACACGCGAAACATTATCTCATGAAAAGGCAGGAATTTAAACTCTCACCTTAGCTTTAAGCATCCCAAAGCCCACCGTTTCTTTGGCGTACATGCACAGCAGCAGGTTGGCGACACGAGTAATGGCCACTCTTCCCTCCTGAGAACGACAATGTTAAAGGCAAGAAGACCACAGTATGATTATCTCAGTTTATTACTTAATGATCGCTCTACTTTTTCCCACATCACACAAATCCTTCACATATACCTGAAAAAAATGCAATTAAAGAGGGGGGAACAGCGTGTCTTACCATACAATCCATGAGAATGAACTTGAGTTTGTCTTCATTAAAGGCTTGATGGCCGTTCTTGTCGTAAGCTGCCCAGATGTTGCTGGCGATAGCAGCTGTCACTCGAGCATCGGTGTCCCCGTACCCAGAGTATGCCAGGAGTGAGCCTTCGTTATTCAGTAAGCTGGTGAGAAAACACATAACCAGCAGATTAACATTAAATTACTATAAAGCTTTCCGAGCACAGACAAACTTACCAACTAAACATAATATATACTCTAACTAAGGTGTGAACTACACGACAATGTGTTTTATTTATATAGGATTTCTTACTACACCATTTTACTAGGCAAGTCTGTTTAAGTAGTTTAGGATTACTTTGAAAGCCAGGACAAAAACACCATATGTACAGGGGTCTCAGTGGTAATCGGAGCACTCGGTGCAGTGATTCCCAAGTTAGGCGAGTGGCTCCAGCAGATCCCAGGAACAACATCCGACATCTCTGTCTAGAAGAGCACAGTACTAGGAATGGCTAAGACATTGCGCCAGACCCTCAAGCTCGCAGGCCTCTGGTAGAGGACCTGAGCTTGAAGGATAAAGAATGCCTGCAGTGCCGAGAGTTTTTCTTTAAATTATTATCCCCATGGAAAGCGTATATAAATGGTGTCATATACTAACTCATGATAGAAAATAGTGGTGACTACTTGCACAATTTTAATAGCACTAGTTTTTATTCTAAAGGTGTGATTGTTTTTTTTTTTATTGTTCAAAGAGGGATTTTGGTGATACCTACTCGTGTAAACACAACTGCTTTGACATATAGTCAGAGTCTATATTATCTTACACAAAAAATAATTTTTAGTACAAATCTGGTGCCTTTCCCCCCCCTTTGGTGGAATGTATCCTTATATAAATAAAATTATTTTATTTTATAGTTTTACATTAATTTTATATAAAATTAGGAAAACATTGTTCACCTACTTATTTTTGGACATTTGACAAACAACTGTTTATTTTATGCTTAAAGAAATTAAACCCCTCTGGGAATGCCTGATATAAACCTGTATCGGGCATTTGGGACATTATACCGAGACTGAGATAATGATCAGATACACTGACTATAAAATAAAGTGACTTCGTAAGCAGTAACAGCCTTGAATTAATGAATTGTGTTGAGCACAGCATAGCCTGTGCTGGTTGTGAAACATGTAAGACACACACTGTTTGATATAATAATAGTTTATTCGTCCCGCAGGGGTTATATTCAGTTCTAAAGAATATTCAGCAGACTTAACCTTTGTATTGCCTTTAAATTTATATGTAATCGTCAAAAAATCCACTGCTGAAATTCCAGCAGCAGTTAGCATGTGGCTAGCTTGCAGCTAGCTCGCCATACTCACAGAGTGCTCTGGACTCCGTTTGTGTTCGCCTGGCTGAGAACCTGCGTCAGCGCCTTCGGCCGTAACATGGCTGTTTACCCTCTGATGTAGGAGATCAAATATAATAACACTTATTGAATTTACGGGAGGAGACGACGAGCTTTAAAGTGCCGAAATTGCTGAGAAACACACAACCAAGTCAGCTGATTCGGTTTTCATTTCCGGGTCTGCATGCAGTGCATCACGGGAAAGTAGACATTTCAAAAGCGAATGATCGGCGACTATAAAAACCTTATTTCACCGCTAAATTCTTTTCTAAATACCACACACGGACCACACACACGTACCAGGGTCAGTGTTGTTTTTTTCCCCTGTCCCGTTCGGTACTTTAGCAATTAGAATTGTTGTCTGAAGGCCAGGAAAGATGGATTCAAGTGGAGAAAATATGGCAATAACATATTGGTCCACTTGATTGATCTATATTATTATTGTTTATTTTATTTTATTTTATTTTAAGTTATTACAAATTGGACAGACAATTAGACAGAAAGGGAGAAAGAGAAAGAAAGAAAGGGATAAAGAAAAACAGAGGGGAAGGGGGGACAGTAAGAGAAGACACTGAGAAAATCCGTTGGTTCACCTGTTAAAAGAAGAAAAAAGAAAACAAGCTGCAGGCCCAGCCGGCAGCCAGTTGAGCCAGAGCGGACCAAGCCCCGGTCCCAGAGGCCCGAGGTCTGAGGGGACCCCACCCCCCAGAAGGGGCCAAACCCAGCCACGGGCGCCAGGCCCCGCCAAGCAGCCGCCAGGAGTGAGCTGGGTACATACCTGAGTGCCCAGCCCCGGACACTGAGAACCACCAACGCACCGACGGCTGAAGGCATCAGCCACCGGCAGGGAGTGTGGTGGGTGGAGGACAAACTGGCACACACATACATTCCCACCCTCATGCACACAAATACAAATACTCAGCACTCGCCCAACGTGGAGACAAACAGAAATGAAGCAGACCACCCTCGGCCCGGCAGCCGCAGGGAGGCCCAGCGTCCCAGACCCTGGCCAGACTGCGAACTCCTCCCAACCCCCCCCCCCCCCCGGA
>VUQG01002795.1:0-15115 GCA_015106755.1 Etia nguti
ATACATACAATACACATACACTTTATACACACACACACACACACACACACACACACACACACACACACACACACACACACACACACACACACACACACAGAAAACACACACACACACACACAGTCATATGTGCACAGTGTGTGAGTGTAGCACTGAGTGGCAGGGACAGCTGTGGGATAGTGACATCATCTTTAGTTGCCGCCTCGTGTATTTGATCTGGGCAAAGAGGGAGATTGAAAGTGAAACACCAGACTACTCTCTGGACCCACATCCCCTGCCAGAAAAAAGAACTGTGTGAACGTCTGTGTGTGTGTGCTTTTATGCATGTCTGTGTGAAGGTTTAAGAGCACCAGTAAAACCACAACACCGAACCACACACCTCCTCCTCTCTTCTCTCTCTCTGTCTGCCCCTTGTTGTCTCTCCCCCTTCCTGCTGATTGATGAGTTGTATATATTCCTTGCTGTAATCAGATCCTTTTCTTCCAGAGGTTGCTGTAAATACGTTCTGCTGAAGTGCCAGCCTGCCAGGCAGACAGCCTGACTCTCTCTGACAGGGATTTAGTCAGTGCTCTGAAGCATCAGCATCATGCTGCAGAGGCCCCTTCGGGCATGAAGGAACTCACGATGCCTCCCTGTGATGAGATCAGTGCACGCTAACAGCGCTGTGTATGTATGTTAGGGTCATCTCAGGTCTGTGTTAGCGTAGATGTGTAGCTTCATTAGACATTTGACTTGATTTAAGCACTAAATTAGCCATGAGTTGAGAAGAGAAGTGGTGTGCTGATGTGACTTTTTGCGGTTTGGTGAAGATGACAGACTACACACACACATACACACACACAGACACACACACATACAGATATACACCTGATATAATGTGAGCGTTAGCTAGATCTATCTCACTTTACAGATACCTACACAGTCTGATTACCTCCATAATCTCCCAGAGCATCTATCAACTAAACTGTCAAACTAGCTAAGTCATATCTTTGTGCGTGCGTGTGGGTGTGTTTGGCTATATAAGTGTGGTTTTAAGCCCGAGCATGGGAAAAAGTGCAGCTTTAAAGAGAAGGACAAGCCACCGATGCCACAAATGCAGAATTCCACATAAGCCCTTAAACAAAACAACATGTCGTGCAGGTTTGGAGATGTGCTGTAGGTTCCAAACAAAGAGCGAAAAACATGTTGAACGCTGAATAAAGCTGTAGCTACACTGTCATACCCTAATAAGTATAAACTGACCTCGTGCCAGAAAGTCTGGCTTCAGGAAAACTGTGGAAACTATATCTGTGGCTGAAGATCATGCAGTGAGGTGTAAAAACCTGCAAGTGATCTGAATGTGACATCAAACTATACAGACATGTTCACCTTCGTGATTCTGAGCACTTTTGATCTTGGGCTCTTATTCTTCTGTATGGCCTGGGATAATCCCCTTAACCGCAATTACAATAGAATTACAGCTGTACGACATGCAAGGATTTGTTAGAAATCAGTGTATTTTCAGCTTTTTGTTTAAAGAAGGCAACACGTCAGTGATTCCACACACAGACATGAGGACTCACAAAAAGTAGTTTTCCGTGCTTATTGTAGAGGAATCTTACTGGCCTGCACACTGCCATGATCTCAGTCCCATTCAGTCCAAGTCTGGGATAAACAGGAACACCAATACCAAGCCACACCTTATTACCAGATTTCTGTGCTGACTGTGATCATTTAGGATAATTGGAAAGCCTAGTTTCAGGGAAAAAAATCATGCTTGATTGTTAAATACTGGTGTAATATTGAGGTTTTCACTTAGTTTGACTGAATACATACTTTTGGCTTTATATGGTATCTGGGAAAATTAGGCACCTACTAATAACATAAATTTGTGCACTTTGCTTTGGCAGCAATCTTAATTCACGCTCATGCCAGTAAAGCGCATTTGACTTGAAATGAATTGACACACTGGAAAACAAGAGCATGAGAGACAAAGAAACAGAGAGTGAATTAATCTAATGAAAGCAAGCAGAGGGCTACCACCCACTGGAGCAGACAGCATGCACTGTCTTACTCTTCAGAAAGTCAGCACAGACACAAAAGGTACAAAAGCCATCTGGGCTAGGCGGCTACACTACATCCAGAGACAATAGGGGCTCATTCACGCAGTGCATCCCAACCAGGGCCATCTGCTCTTGGTGAGAGTGAGTGGGAGACGGGACCCCCTGCACCTCCAAGACCCCTGGAGTCCTAGAAATACAGCAGTATGGTAGTCGGAAATCAGCGTAATATTATAATCGAGGCATGAAAGTATGAATGAAGATGAGCCACTTTATAACATAAACCAACACAATGGAGGTGGTGAATGAATCTGGCGTGCGGAGCTGCGTGAGCCTCCCTATGCTGGGAAGGAGAACACATGTGATGTCTTTCCGAGCGATGACAGTGAAAGCTGAGCAACTGTTACGACAGTGGGATAGACGAGGGCAGAAAAGGAGTGCACATGTATGCACACTATACATTTAACATGCAAGCACAGATGCGCACACACAGCCACATAACAGCAGCCATTCATCATGGAGCGGAAAACCAACAAAGAAAGGCACGACAGTGACAGCAGAAAGCCTTTCACGTTTGTTTTATCTTTTGTGTAACTGCTTTGCAAACTTTCTCTAGTACTGTTTGAGCACATAAGTGTTGTAGATTTGTGGAGATACAGATCTCTCTCCCTAGTGACTGAGAGTCTAAGCTTTGGCATGCGGAATATTCAAGAAATGAAGTCATGTCACGCCATAGCATGACGGCAAAGCAGCCAGAAAGAGAGAGCGGATCAAG
The DNA here is from genome assembly GCA_015106755.1 of Etia nguti. Classification (NCBI taxonomy): domain Eukaryota; kingdom Metazoa; phylum Chordata; class Actinopteri; order Cichliformes; family Cichlidae; genus Etia; species Etia nguti. The sequence continues at coordinate 2,815 of VUQG01002795.1, forward strand.
TGTCTAAGTTTGGGATGTTCAGCTGAACCCACATGGAAGGAAACCCACAGCAACACACAGGCATACAACTACTATAATGACAGAACAACTGTGACAGTTTTATGATCATGAACACAGGTTAAGCCGGTGGTCTGATATCATTCAGTCTCATCACTGGAGTTAAAAGTTGGCGAGTCAGTTGCTTCACTGTTAAACAGTCGCTCTAATGAGTATTATTATTATTACGTGTTGTTGACAATCGATGAGAACAGACCAGACAAGAGATGAGACCAGAGAGAATTCCCAGTTCTTTATGGAGCATTTTTGCATGTTTATTTTTTTTTTATTTCAGGCTCTGTAACATTGACTATAAGTTAATTTGGCAGAAGGAAAAGTTTAGTTAGCAGCGAAAGAGACAGATATTTCCCTCAGATGGGGAGGGGAGACCCAAAACAGAGCAAAGAGTTGAGTTTTGCACTTACCATAATCCTCCTGTTGGCCAAAAAAGAAAAAAAAAGCCAGATTAATCATCATGCTGCTCTTCGTCTCCTGGGTGTACAAAGCACATAAGTGATTAAAATGTAATTTTATATATACAGCTTGAATAAACAGCGATATCAAAGAGTTTAAGCTTCGCAGATTCTTGTCTTCTGTTTTGTTTTCTACTATTAAGACCAGAAGGCACAACTATCCAGCACTAGTTAAACTTGTAGATCAACACTGGCCTGTCATCAACAGTAACTGATAAACTGTATCAGACACAATGACAGACTGTCAGCGGTTAGTTGATTTTTTACAGATTCTATTATTTCACTGTCATCACTTTCAACCCAACAGCTTTTGTTTATCCACTCTTTACTGACACGGACTGTTTGCACTCTGCAGATCGCACAGACAGGTTAGCATTCCTTAAGTCTAAGTTTAAAGTAATTTAGCGACAATTGTGTACTTAGGTGGAAGCGTGAAAGCATGCAACTGTGTAACCACCTGCCTTTCATTTTTGAGCGTATTGCTTAAATCAAGACAGGGAAACACCTGAGTCAGCTGTGAGACTCTCTCTGAGACGTCAAGGCAGGCACTGATGAGAGATCCCGTGTCAAAATTTATGCCTCGCGTTAATGAGGGGTTTTGTTCCCAAACTCAGCCAGAGATGGAAAGAGTGGAAGTCCCCCCTCAGCTGCCGACAGACAGTTGTCAGAAGCCTCAGATTAATGAAGGAGTCTCTCAGTCAGTCGAATCCCAAAGGCGCAGCTTACCCACCCCTGGGGCTTAGGTTAGGTGCACACAAGAAGTGTGATCCATGAAATACATACATTTACAAACACGCTGTGTTATTTGTATAACCCCTCCCTATCCAGAGCTACTAATTACATACATTTCTGTCAGTTTGATGCTTGATCATTATGTCTTCTTCCATTAAAAAAAACCCAGATACCGTATATTTACAGCATAGTTGAAAGATTGCATTTTTTTCTTTGTGTTTGCTGATATTATGAGGAGTGCAGCACAAAGAAGACATAAATCTGAGCCTCATTTCTTTTAATTTTCCCTGTTTTATTTTTTTTAACTATTCACTTAAAGCCCAGTGGTGCTTCAGACAGTCAGAGCAGACAGGAGCTGTAATATCAAGAACTTTTAACAAGAGGCGTCAATGTAATTTAATAGAGAAAGCAAGTTCACAGAGAAGTTCTTGATGTAAATGTTTGGCTTTGTTTAATTGGTGGTGATGTGATATCCTGTTTTGTTTTTTTAGCATGGCTCTGTTTTAAATCATATGCCTGTGATTTGCACCAGTGATTATAAATCACTTTTATTTGTGTTGGTTAAAGCGTCTATGATTCAACTTGAAAGCATTCGCAGTGAACTATTCCATCCTAACGAGAAGAAATCAACCTGCAATCCCACAATAAACTCCCATTTGGGAGTGAACGAGAAGCAAGAGAGCAGAGCTGTATCCAACAAGCGGCTGTAAACAGCCATTGTGATGACAGTTATTGGAACATATTGAATCTGTAAGCTAATAGGATTGAATTTATGGAGAATATATTTAATTTGTAGTAAAAGCAGGAAGGCTCCATGGACAGACTGAGAACCATCAGCGGTTTAGTGTCTCTGCTTTTCCCGAATCCTGCTTGTTAGAAGAATTGTGACTGTTAAATTGTTCCTGTATCTTTGCAAACAGCTCATCTACTGCACTTGCACTCTCATTCTCTTTCTATCTGTCTGTCTTCTGTGGGTCTGTGTGTGTGTGTGTGTGTACCCGCAGGGCAGAAAGAGGTTTTTGACAGGCTTTGACAGATATGGCATGGTGGAAGACCTCCCAGCTGTCAAACAAACCGACCATCTAAGGAAACCAGAGATAAAGAGCACCGATGCAGGGAAAGTGACTGACAAATTGCAGAGTAGGCTGGGATGGGTACATACAAATTACTGAACAACAAAACATTAGAATAAAGAATGATAATGTGTCACTTCTCATATGCATTTTTCTTCTCCCCTTTCAGTGTGATTTCTCGCTCTGCTCCCTCATCTCTCAGCACCTGGCCCTCACCTGGACGAGTGGCAAAACTGCACCAAATGTTTTCTTCACGCCAGCGGATCCGAATACAATCCAAGTACTCTGAGTGCTGAAACTTGCCTGAGCATGAGGCAAGTTGATCTGTGTGTGCAGTGCTCTCTTACCATGTATGAACTTGCCAAGAAGACATAGAGACACAGGGGGCAAGAGGAGAATTTTGGTAAATGAAATGTGGAAAAAAAAGAGCAGTGAGTTAACATTCTGGACAAAGTAATACAGTGTGGCTGGAGTGGATATGAAAGAGAGGGACATGCGTCTGTGGGTGTGTGTTTGTTATGTGTACGTGGTGAAAGGCTGTCACCTTGACAACGGGGCCTGTATTTCACTCACTCGCTAAAAAGAGAGAGTTCGCGAGAGGCCCCTGGCTTCTAACCCCGCTGTCAAATCGATGTATAGGCTGACACACACGTAAACACAGCCTCTTATGCTCATGCCCACATACGCTCGCTCACACAAACATAGCAAATTCATTCTCCCTATTCATTTACCTCGGCCGGTTAGTGGTTCACTTCACAGAGGTGAACTCTCTCTCTCTTCACTGTCTGTGTAAGTCTTATTTGAGAGCTTATTCGAGAGCAGTAGCACACCTGGCATACACGATGAAAACAGTAGGCACATGGGTTATAGGAAGCAGCATATTTCCACATGTATGTTTGCATGTTGTGAGGCACACAGGTGTGTTTGGTCTTATCTGCATGAAAGCACACAAGCATATTGCCAACTGGAAGGTTTCTTACTTCTAACCTGTCACTGTATTTCAGCAGCAGCCGCAACCACGACTCAATTCACAAAAGACAAAATGGACAGATGAATGAGGAAGGGATACACTGAGAGTGTTGCTTGAAAGATTGATTGTCTGATGGATGCATGATTTAAGTGACAAGAAAAATGACAGATGTTGCTGGAATAAATGGTTGGAGGGACAGATAGATGGCAAAGACAATCAGTGCCACATAGAAATGAAAAAAAGAAGAGAAGGGAATACAAAGCAATAGATTATCTGCTGAATACCAGGACAGAGATGACATGAAAAACACCAAATCTGATCAGTTAGGACTAAAAGTGATCCATTCTAATACATTTTATGGCCCAACCTGAAGCCTGAAGAGTTGACAGTTAGTAGGGTCATTGAGAACCGGCATCTAAATGAGTCCTGGCTCTCTGTTGGAGAGTGGACTTCCGATTTCTTCTGCTTGGCTGATTGGGCAAAAAGGCAGGATGGGATAGGGGTGGGAGGGTGGACCCTCGCATTCCCTTGCTTCTTTGCAATAGAGCCTGCTGAAAAGAGTAGGTTCCCTCTCCCCTTGCCTTGCCTTGTCACATCTATCAATGCTCGAGCTGAAAGGCAAGACAAGAGAGCAAACACAGCTCTTAGAGCTCTCAGAGGCACACACAAACTCCCCACCCAAAATACACACACAAGAAATTGAGAAGCAGGGTGGGGAAGTTTGACTTGTACATCTGTACTTCATAATTATGTTGCGTGGCTTCATAAGGCTTTTGTCAGGGTCTTACTGTGAGTGTTGACATCTTGCTATTTATGTCCCCAGAGCTGGCCATTTGTTTCTGCCGATGTCTTGGTTTACTGTCTTTTGTCATACGAGACAAACTGTCTTGTAGAGGCTGTAATATTAATCACTGCGGTGAACATTTACTGCACACAAGACAGGCATCAAGCAGTACTTTTATTTTTCCTTGGGACTGCCAACACTTGCGAACATTTAAATTTCACGTCCACAGAATAAAAAACAAATGTACTCGTAGTTATGATTAAAAGACAGACAGCAGCAGATTCAGTATCACTGGAGGTCCAAGCAGACCTTCATCCTCTCCAAGTCGTCCCACATGTGAAGTAATTTTCAGTGATTTGGAAACAAACATTCAAATCAAACTTTGCAGTCAGAAATTAAGATGATCTGAAATAAAAACAGAACATTTAAACCTTCACAAAAGTTGGATTTACTTCAAAGCCCATGTTGGAAACATTTAACTATTTAGACGTGGAGCTAATTTATGCTCCAAGCAGCCATTAAAATATGTTAAACTGTGTCCATAAAATGATAACCATTGTCAGCAACAATAGCTGCTCTAATAGGTTTCTGCTTTCAAAACATACAATCAATACAATGTTATACCACCACCAGGACTTTGTTTGCAACCATGGATTAAAGGTGTTTGGTGCCAATATGGACCCTGCCCATGTGGCCCCTACCCACACGGCCCAATTAGAAATCAAGCTTGATCTCTCTCCAGTCTTTGGTGCCCACTGTAGCCTCAACTTTGCTGACACTAGTGTAAACTAGTTGTAGCCTCAATGCTCGATATGTTGCACATGTGAAAAGTTTTTATCCTCACCGCAGTTTGAAAAGAGGGTTATCTCAGTCACTGGAGCCTTTCAGCTCCAACCAGTTGCACAGTTCTGCTCTGGTCTATCAAATCAACAAGGCTGTTCTATTTATACAACTGCTATGGCAAAACTCTGTCCGTGGTGTCTTTTTTTCCAGCATTCTGATATTTCATCTGAATGTTAAATTAAACTTCTGACTTTCATCTGCATGATTTTTTTCCATTACGCCACCGTGCTTAGACTCAATACAGCAAAGCTGATTTGTCAATAAAATTATAGTTATGTTTTTGATGTGTTTGGCATGGATTATAGAAAGTACATAAAAGATTAGTAGTACTGAAGCCTTGAATTTAGCTTCCTGCTGTTTCCTTTTTAAAACTGAAAGTCACCAAATTTAGACTATAAGCAGACCCAGACAGCTGTCATGTAATGCTAGCACTCTAGATAAATTTGTTTACAAGCTGCGCTCTTAATTCACCCAGATTTTTTTAAGCGAACTAATTTTTTTAAAGTATGATCCAAAACGAGTGACTGGGCCCAGAAACTTGGCAGGAAAGTATTTGCAGAGGTCACGTCAGAAAGCTATATTCCCATAGACTTGTGTAGGACCCGAAGTGTTTTGCAACCACAGCTATCCCCATCTGGTGGCTTTCACATAAAATGCAGGGTTAAGGTACTTAACTGCACTGCACTGGCCATGTTTTCAAAGCCAGAAGCTATTTTTCTTTTAATTTTTTATTTACTGTCTATGGTCACACCCCAGTCGTTATGAAGGGGGGATTAAGCTATAGAGACAAAGCCAATTTAATATCACCCGGGTGTAAACATGTTTATTACTGCTGTAAATTGGGTAATTGTAACATGAGGAGTGACTCATTTTCATCGCCAGCCATCGCCAGGGTCCATTGAAAGAACTGTGGGTTTTGGCTATTTAGGCAAATGCATGTTATCTAGATGTCAAAAATATCCCTTAACCTTAACAAAGTATTCATTTTAAACCATACTGTGAATATAATAAAGAGCAAAGCAAATTCTTTTTGTACCTAAACCCAACAAAATCTATACCAAAACACAGTCATAGCACTGAAGGGTCAGTTATTTGTTTTTCTCCAGCAGAATTACATATCTCTGTCTGCCAGCACACTTGTATGGGTTTATAATATACACAGTAGGAACAAGTGACGGATATGTCCATGTAAGTTGGAGGACCTATTGCGTCTAATCACATTTACAAAAGCCAACAGCTGCAGCCGAATTAGAGATCAAAGGCGACAAAGTAGCACTGATCGTTTGGTATCCTAGCCAAAAACATCTTGCTGTTTTGTATTATTGTAGGGTTTTTACCTTACAGTATAAAGCACCTTGAGCCAACTGTTGTTGTGATTTGGTGCAATGTAAATAAAATTGAATTGAATTGAACTGTTGTTTTGTTGTTATTTCCTATTAAATGGTACAAACTCAGTTTTTGAACCAGCAAAACTTTTGCGGGAGAGATAAAGTTTTACTGCACACTTACACTTTATGCTCGCTGGCCTTGTAGCAACATTTTGCTTCCTTCAGGGATCATGAAGCATGATTCTGATTTACTATTTGCTTAACATTTGGCAAAGACACAGCACAAACCAACTTGGCAGTAATTTTGTTTCGCTGCCTCTACTGAGTCATTCTTTGCAAGGTGTACATCACAGTTGGAACTACACCCCATCATATTTTACTGAAGACGGAGACATTTTTTTCCTTCTCCTTGTTGATAGATGCGGCTGAGCCGAGACGTTTCACTTGTCAGTCGGTGAATTTGATTCGGAAATTGTTATGAATGCACACGTGCAGAAAAACATCGTGTCTTATTTTCCACTTTTGCTTTCTCGTGCAGACACATAAAAGACCAACACACACACAAAGAAGGAGAGGAGACTTTGGACTTGTTGAATCATGTGGTTAATATGAAGCTTTGTGAGTTTCTCTCATGTCTCTCTGCACTTCACAGCTGTGGGACAAGAGGTGGTGAAAAGATGCTGTATAACCTGCATCTGTGTGTATAACCACACACTTACAACCAGCCAATACACAATCACAAGGTAGACTCAATCTCAAGTTTGTACACTGTTTGACACACGTCCGCCAGCTCTTCAGTCTAGTCCATACACACTTATTCAGGTCTCTTATTCATTAATCTTCATTTCAACACACACTCTGGCTGCCATCAGCACATATGCTCCTAACAATCACTTGGCACTGTGCACCCCCCCCCCCCCTCCACACACACACACACGCACATATAAACAAGCTCTCAGAGGGTGAGATCTGATTGCTGACACTGATATCAGGTCCCCTCCTGCTGCTGAGCTGTCCATCTGGTTGCCCGGTCAGAAGACAGAATGGGGTCCTCACAGTGGGGCTCCTGTCACTGTGCATTAGGAGCGGGCTGACGGCAGATCTGAGCTGACACTGAGGATAATATTGGCATCAACAGAATCCTTTGGTGCCGGTATCACACCGGGATTACAGTGGAACATGATGACATCCGAGGTGGCCAGGTCGAGTCGTTTTGAGGGCACAGTGTTCCCCAATGAGCCGGTGGAGCTTTTCCTGGATTTTTCAGGGGTTTGGCTCTTGTCCAGGTTACACAGTTGTGTGAGCTATTAGTAGATAAGCTCTGAGAAGCTGGGACACCCTACTTTTAGTTTCCCTAATTAGCACGAGGTGCTAGTTTATCTTTTTCATTTTGTTTCTATGGTATGATCATTAAGTATTCAGAATCAAATGCAGACTTTATGAAACACGTAATGTTGGCTTGAAACATTCCCAAATTGAAAACAGGCTATGCGCAAATCTTTCTAGTGTTGGTTCCAAAGATAAAATAGTAAATGTCGGAAACTGTGGCACTCTTTAACCTTAATTGTTCTAGGAAGGACATTACATACACCCATTATAAGGCAGTGGTCTCTCATCCCAAGCAGCTTGGGGCTAACTTGTCTTGCCCAAGGGCACAGTGGCATATGGAAGGGCCAGGAATGCAATTAGCAGGCAACCCGCTTTACAGCTACAGGTGTCCTACGTTTTCTTGAATTCTGTTCCAGCAGGGATGACTGAAACCAGCCCTCTCCTAGCCATTTGTGTCAACAGAGACAAATAAACTCAGAGCCTACGTTTGGCCAAGCAAATCAGGCCTGTTGAATGATTCATTCTCATGGTTTATTATGGTTTTTACGCCACGAATTCCAAATGAAGGGCTGAGCACGAGCAGGCTTGCAGGAAAAAGCAGGCACTTGTGCTTTGTGTGTTTCTCTCACTCCCACTTTTCTGTCTGCAGTGCTTTCAAAAAGCCTAATGTTCTGAAAAATAAATCTAAAGTCTTCACCATAGCATTGTAATAAACTCAAACAATGCTTGAAAGAAATCAGATAAATGGCTACCCTGTTTTCCATAGGGCTGTTCATTCACAAACTGTACTGAACAGAAAGAGCTGTGTGGGCTGTGTTATTTTACACCAGCATACCCAGCTGTGACTCGGCTGTCAGTGAGACATTTGGGCTGCTGGCTGGAGGTGACAGGAAGGTTTAGGTGTTGTAATCAAGCTCCCCTTATTCCTCCCAGGCTCATTACAGTGCTCAAATTCTGCACTAATTGGCCAGCGAGTCCCATGGCAGCCAGGGACCTTGTCTGCCCAGCAACCCCCAGAGAGAAAGGGAGAGAGCGTTTTTTATTAGTTTCAATTTGTCACAATATATAACCTTTAAGTTGATTTTCCAGGCTTGTACAAAAGCATGCATCATGTGAAGTGTGGCTGTGTAAAAAGAAATACAACGCATTGATTCTTTTAGTTCACAAGAAAAAGAACACCTTTATTTAAAAATCTATTCCCATAAAACATGCTGGTTTCACTTAACAACCCTTTATTACTACACTGAAAAACACACACACACACTGAACATTTCCCTGTGTCATGTTGGCCATAGTGGACAAAACAGGTTTTCACAGAGGTTCCTGGGGAATATTGGAGATGAATTTTGAACCTCATTGGATTCAGATGTGGCCAGGTACTAAAGATAATGAAGTGTAACACATAAAAGATGGTGATGCAATCATAGGTTTTAAATGATTGGAAGTGGGAGACAAACAGTCTTTCTTCATCTGGTCTGCTGTCTCTGTAACCTCCTTGTCTCGTGTCTGCCCCCTCCTTTGGTCTCCTTCCGTCTTCCTGCCTCTTTGACTGCTGAACTATTCCCCCAAAGAGCAACAAATGGATTCGTGGTCACACTTTATAAGCTGTCAGTTGAACCATGCTCAGGTCCACGACAGGTGAGGAATGTTTTCATTCACCTCTCTGTCTCTCAGTGGATACCCCTCGTTCTCACATACACAGTTAAATGCATCTTTCTCTCAGCACCTGGGCTCAGCACTTTAAACATCAAAGAAAAGGGACAGCAGAAATGAGAGGTAGAGGAGAGGGGGAAATCTGATCCATCATCATATATAGTTCTTTTTTGGTCTCTAACCACAATCACCCCGTTTCTTCCTGCCGGGTGTCTCTGACAGAAAGCAATCACACATGTGAGCTTTTTCTGATCTCACACCAGTATTGACAGGATGCCATCACTGGTACCTTTCAAAAACCTTTACATGGCTTTTGGGAAAATAAACAAGTTTTATCATGTGGCAGTTCTTTGGTTATCAGGTGTTTGTGTATGGCCCTCAATACCTGCAAAATCTTCAGTTTCATTCCTGCTGCATGTTATACTCAGCTTTTTGGCACTCGCTGGGTATAATAGTTAAAATGCCCAGAAAGTAATCTTTGGAAGAAACATGCTACTTTGTTAAAATTTAGGGGATATTTTTTCACCAACTGAAAAGCGACATGTTTGAAATCAAGGAACCTTTATAGTTACAGCCAAAAAACAAACAAACAAACAAACAAAAAAAACCAAACACACATGCTGACAGTGGGGAACTAATACAAGTCCTTTTAAGTCCAAGGCTAGCCAGTCAGCAATCATCTTGCTAACATTTCTGGGTAGTTAGTCATGTGAAAGAAAACGTTTTCACTGTACTCTCTCCAGTACCATGAATAACTAATTACACCCTAACACTTAAGGGGTTGCAGAGCCACATTTTGCAAAAAAAATAATCTGAAGCAATAATTGTCTACAATTTTGTGTAAGAGAATTCTTACAGTGCTTGTTCTGTTGATTGAGGTTTGCAGGAATTCATTTATGCACAGCTCTTTTAAGGCCCCATTGTAGCATTTCAGTCAGGTTGATGTCTGCACTTTGACTGGGGCACTGCAAAACCTAGATTCTTATTTACTTTCAGCCATTCTGTGGCAGACTTGCTGCTGAGCTTGGGCTCATTGTCCTGTTGCATAAGCCAGTTTCAGTCAAGTTTTAGCTATCAGGCAGATAGCTTCACATTTGATTCTCAGATACTTTGGTACACAGATTATTTAATGGTCGACTCAGTGACTACAAGGTGCCCAGGTCCCATGGCTGCAAAACAAGCTTAAATCATCACGCCTCCACTGCTATGCTGACAGTAGGCATGTTTGGTTTTTGTAAACCTAATCCATGCTCCCATTTTCTTTATAGAGAAAAGAGGCTTTCCCTGGCATCCCTTCCAAACAAGCCATAGAGTCTTTCAGTCTTTTTTACAACTGTACTGCCATGAGCTTTAATATTTAACCTAATTTTGTGGCTTTGCCTCAAAATTAAGGGTTAAATAGTTTTCCCCCCTGAGAGTTAAACTACCTATGCATGTGAAAGATAAGCAACATGTTAATGTTTAGCTCAAAACTAGAGTGCCATCATGGTCAGCATTTCTAGCTATACTATACCAAGAACTTAACAAATGTTCACAATAATACATTTTATGGATACATTGAGCAAGAGTATTTTTAACCACCATCTTTGCTACAATAATGAATATGTCTACAAAAACACAGCTAAACTTTCACTGGCTCTTTGGGCATGAGGGACTCCTGCCATATTCGCCATTTCTGAATTATTTCATAGGATTTGTATTAGGAATACAAGTGTCTTTCTTATAACGTCTCACACAAACACAGCAAGAATTTGTCTTAAAATACCATACGATTTGATTCCTTTTGAATATTGTTAATTGTCATGCCCTTGATGAAAAATAAGTTCAACACCAAGTAACTGTACAGTATTTTTTTCAGTTTCCAATCTTGAATCTCACTCTTACTCCACCCCTCCCCAAAAACCCCAAATCTGAGCAAATTCTTGTTGTATCAAGTCCCCCTACATCAGTTAGCACAGTCAACATGAAGAAATTCACATGTAGCCATAAAGTATAGCATCTGCTTGAATTATGAAGCATCAGCCATGTTGCATGTGCCTTACAAGCATGTAAGCAGCGTTTTGATGGATATTTTACTCATGTCGTGTTTAGATATCGGTTGTTGTGGATATGTGAGGTGGTTCCCTGTGTTTTTGTATCAGAGAACAATGTTGAAGTTTAGCTAGCAATGGGCCACCATGACAGGGACTTGTGTAGTGATTAATCATCTTCAGCCAGCATTCATCTTCAGTGCGGTTGCTAATATGTTGAATACAGTATATAGGTTGCCATGGCAGTACAGCTCAAGGAGCTAAGGAAACACAACAAAAGCCGATAATTAGCTCAAGAAAGATGAGAAGAAATGCTGAATATTCAGCATGAGCGATGGTGTTTTTATAGACATTTTGGAGTAATGACCTGTTTACGAAAATAACAGAAGGAACACCAAAAAAAACAACAGTATAATGTGAGCAAACAGCTGAAAGCATTGTGCTGTTATTTACTATGCTGCTATATTCTACACAGCAAAGTAATGTAATGTAATATTTTCACTGTTAAATAGCAATTTAATGCTGGCAAATCTGTACACCAGTGTTTTACTGTAGTTTGACAGGGAAATTTATTGCAGTCTCCTGTGTTATAGTCAAGGGTTTGTTGTCCGTTCAATATCTCTAAGTATACACAGCGACTTTATTTCGGTGCTCTTTATAAAGGTTGTCCCACAAGCTGAAGGAACTTGTTTTTCAATATATTTCATATGTTGCGAGAGTTTACCTCTTCAGACTGCATCCTCTGTTCCAACCGTCTTGGAAGTAGGTAAAGGAGTGCCAGAAACCTCTACTCTGCTTCTTCCAACCACTCCAAGCGCTTCATGTTTAGACTTTGTGGTTCTTAGACTAGCTCCACTTCTGCTACTGATGAAGGAGGAAAGCAAACACCACTTGCAGAAATGACTCATTCTGGCTGTTTCGTGCACCATACAGCAGCTCTAAAAAAAAAAGTTGTATGCTTAATCACAAGAGAGACATAATAAGCACAAATAATGGCTAAATACAGCTTCTAGTGCCTTTTTTTTTTTTTTGCCTGGCAGGCGAGCGGTG
>VUQG01002795.1:18249-30815 GCA_015106755.1 Etia nguti
GTGCATGTGTGCGAGCCCAGCTGTGGGTTGTTAGTAGTGAACTCAGCTCAGTGGGGAAGGGGCACCAGATGGTTGGTGGGATAGAACGATTGAGAGTTGAAAAGAAGAGGTAAATCGCAATTAGGGAAGAGAAAGGAAAAACGCTTTAAAATAGAGCAACGTGGAGAAATCGCAGAGCCGAGCAGACACACGCTTTAAAGCTAAACTTTTCCGTTGTCATAATCTAGTCTTAAACGCTCGCATTTAAGTCGACACAGTCGATAGCGGCTTTATAAATGTAGGGATCTAGGCACGCGTCAATAGTATTGTTGGTGATGGATCATGTTGAATGTGCAAAAGAAAACACTTTCTTCCTTTCTACTTCTTGAAACTCCTGATTTGTCCCATGTAGTTTGACATATCTGTGGGGGGGAATGAGACAACACGCTGTTCCAAAGTTCTGTAATTCGGGGTCATGTATAGTTAAAACAACATGTGTTTTTCTCCACATGGGGAAACTCTGACAGTCAAGCGAGGATCACGCGATTGGATGAACTGCTAATCAAGCAATGGGAGAGGTTGGAAATTCCTTGGGAGGCAGACAATGGAGGCAGTGCTATGTTTTTGTGGTATCCGGAGCAGCAGGCATTGGGAAATCAAGTTCAGCTGAAGAGCCAGCCCCACACACACACACAAAGACACACAAACACACCTATGCACACACACACAAACCATTTTTTGACACACATTTGGCAAGAGAACCACCCGTCTTGATTAAAGGCTCTGTGCTTGATGCATGTTTCTGCTGATGACATGTTTCTTTCCCAGTGCTGTCAGCGTGTATGGACATGTTAACTTTTCCGCTGCGTGAACTTGCTTTTGTGTGTTGGTGTCCGTGACTCCAATCTGATTAGCTGCTGTATCTTTCAGGTGTGCCTTATTCGTCTGCTCTTTAATCAGTTGAGGGCCTGCCATAACCGGAAGGAAACCCTTTTCCTGGAAGTGCTTGTCTGGCGCTGTGCAGCTGGCCTCGGCGTGGACTTAGTTCCACTCGGACATCCATTGAACTGAGGAAAAGGAAAACCATTCTTGTCTTTAGCCATACCAAAATCCAGTTACTGTCAAATCTTGAATGGGAGGTTTGGTCTTCAGAGTGTTTGTTTTGAGCTGAGTCCTGGACATCTTGCTGATGGATGTGACAGAAATACACACCGATTACGGTCCGTGACTCAACACCCATGCATAAAATTTTCTAAAAATGTTTTCTTTTTTCAAACAAGTCAAACTTGGGTGAAGACCATCACGGATCACTGAGCCCTCACTCAGGCGCTGAGTGATGATGTCATACTTAGGAAACCACCACAGGGACAGCAGGAGGGAAAATACGAGCTGTAGCATGAAAACAGGGAAAAGACAGAGATTGGAGGTGACGGTTGTGATGTGGGAGAGTGTTTCTGGGCGCCGTAGCTGAGAGAGTAGAGCGAGTGTGGTTGCTGGCTGGCCGAGGGTTTTTAATAAACAGCCTGTTGAAACATGACAGGACTATTGGGTGAAATCATTACTGTTTTACTGTGATGACTGGTATGACTCCCTGAACCTGGGAGTCTGAGCTGATCAGGACAGCTACTTTTGTTGATTGCTGTAGCTATTATCCCACCATGCTTAAACGTCATTGTCTTCAAGTGGAAATTGATTTCACAGCCTGGTAAAACAGATTATTTTAAATAACTAAGTCAATACACAAATCAAAGCGTTTATTTATGTACATTTATCGGTCACGACATATGGCTGCCCCTCCCTCAGACTGGTTCTACCAGTGATTTCTTTCTGTTAAAAGGAAGTTTTTCCTTCCCACTGTTGCCAACTGCTTACTCATAGAGGGTCCTATGATTGTTGGGGGGGTTCTCTCTATTATTGTAGCTTCTTTACCTTACAAAAAAAAACATCTTGAGGCAACGGTTGTTGTGATTTAAAGCTATATAAATAAAACAGGATTGAACTGAATTGAATTGAAATAGTTATTGTATCTCAGCCTTCTTTACGGCTGTTTTCACATATGCACTGCATGATTTGCCCAGTAGACGTGCATTTGGAAACTCAAATGTCAGACGCAATCGAAATAGAGACTGTTCACTCTTTAACTCAAAAGCTCCCTAGTACAAAGCCCATGTGATGCATCCATGTGTGAATAGTACAGTTAATGTGGTTATGCATTCACTGTCCTTGTCTTCAACCATTGAAAAAATTATTTCGGGTTCCTTAGCCATTTGTTAATGAATCTTCTCTGTTGAAGGAGTTTTCAGTTATGACACAAAGCAAATTCTCAATTATCAGCTCAATTGTTTACGCAGTCCGTACTTCTTAAATGCAAACAGCTAATGTAACCCGGTGTAGATGTTATCTTTTGCATGCCACATCTGGTCGTCTGAGCACACACACCCTTTTGGCAAATCCAAATTTTTTCACATGGACTCATTTTTAAAAAATGATACACATGGACACTTCTAAAAACTACTGATAAACACACCTTGTAGCACTTAGTACGATTACAAAGCTGACTCCACAACTCATGTAAACAGAGGCTATCTGTGGTATTGCAGCAACCATGGAAAACAGGCAAATAAGGATGTACCAACTACCCACTTATCACAGACATTGCTTGCAAAGGCAATGTGGAGGACACAGAGTATGCTGATGCGAGCAGAAAGCAACCTTGCCTACTTCAACAGACGTATTATGCTGCTGTTAGGGTGAGAGGTGAGAGGTTATAGGTGAGGGGGAGGGCACGATGTGCCTCTGGATGACGGAGCTCTCCCTCATCCGCACACCAGCTGCCCCTCATGCACACATACATATGCTGACATTCATGCGTAAGCACACTCTACACATTAACCCACTCAACCTCAGTCCCCCTGAGCACTAACCATTTCTAACAAAGACTTTTTCACCATTTGATGCCACCATTATACAACCCCCACAGCCCTTTTTTCATGCAGGTGCTTCATGTTTTTTCCAGATCTGTCCTGCGGTCAAGGTTTGACATTTAAGCAGCGCGCTGGGCTTCCCGTGATGGCTGACACATTGTATTAACTGAAGACTGGTCTATGTTTAAAAGAGATGCCATGCAGAACAGGAATGGCAGTCGAGGTGGAGTTGATACGGGGTGTTTTTGGTACCGTGGAAGGGCACTATGGAGATGCAGTGGGTGCTGAAAGACTGCAAGAGGTGTAAGCCTGCGGGGCAGATGTTAAACACACTGTGACTCAGGGGAGACAGCAAAGAGACAGGGCTACTGTCAGAGCATGATCGCTGCATAAAGCTGAAGAAAAAAAAACAGGAACTGTTGATGAGAATGAGAGGTTGGAAGGGAAGTGAATTTCTTGCTTCAAAGAGAACAAAGTTCATTTTTCAAGATAAGTGTGAAACATTTACACGCTGAATCAAGTCTAATCAAAGTGTGATCGAAGTGTGATCTCACAGCTGTGCTAAAGGAGATGCATATCTTGGGTAT
Source organism: Etia nguti (assembly GCA_015106755.1). Taxonomy (NCBI): domain Eukaryota; kingdom Metazoa; phylum Chordata; class Actinopteri; order Cichliformes; family Cichlidae; genus Etia; species Etia nguti. Next base: position 21,740 of record VUQG01002795.1, read on the forward strand.
CAGACAGTACTCTTGATTTCTTTCGTGGTGTTTCGATGTAGGTCTGAGCCGTCACTTTGATGGAAATGAGCACGGGCGCTGATTCTCGGGCCCGATCGACACGTGTGCTGGCCCGTGAGCGCTCCAAAGATCTCCCTTTCTCCTCCCTCCTCCTCCTCCTCTGTCATCCCTTCATCTCTTCCATGGTTTCCTCACTTGGTTTATTATTACAGTATAATCGCTTCCATCTGCCTGTCAAGCCACCGGGTAGACCGAGATCAGGAACAAAAGACAGTGAGAGCGAGAACGAAAAAAGAGGGCAGGATTTTTTTTTCACTCCAATACAAACACATCCCCTCCCTCCTCTCATAGTCCCTCATCAGAACAAATCAAAATGCTGCAGAGTCACTTTTCGCTTTCTGTTCAGGAAATTATAATTCAACCTGACTTCTGGACAGCATCATGCACAATTAGGAATTCAGCAGCTCTGGGCAGGAAAATGTGATTCAAATTAGTGCTGTATTGCATTACTATTTACTTATGATCTCGCCTGCCATCTCACACCCCTTCAGTTTTTCTCTGAGGCTGTCTCGTGAGGGTATTTGTTAGTGTTTGGATGCATGAATGCACTTACAAGTACAATGTATACACACACCCAGGAATTTATTTTGTTTCCTATATAAATTTCCTATGACCCCTCCAAGATTGCCAGCTGTAGCTAACAACATAAGCTTGTGTAGTTCAAATCCCAAACCACTCAGCGATGACCGGTAGCAATCAGCTGTGTTACAAACAAATCTGTTTGATGTGAACATCTTGGTTCAGTGAAGGGGCAAGAGAATACTCACTGGCAAACCACACAGGACCCCCGGTCCTCTGATCTTGAATCAGATTAGCCCATCGGCCCAATTACAGCCAATCAAAGCCAATTAAATCCAATTATAACCAATTATGGATAATTAGAATGCCCCAGAGATTGATAGCGCAGCAAGATGGGGCAGCAGCCTGTCACTTTCAAAAAACTGTGACACTCATCTTTTTCTTCTTTGGTCTCCCACTCCATCTCTGTCCGAATCACAGTGCTGGGTTTTCTTTTTTTTTTTTTTTTCAAAGAATGCCGACCGACTTCAAAAACACGATAACAAGGGGAGTCTTAAAATATAAAGTACACAGGACTACATTTCTCATTTGCTTGCTTGCCCATCTGCATTTTCTCCCCCCCATTACTTCTAAATTATGGAGGTTCCCACTGAAAACTAAAACACTGAAATGAATGACCACATGTGCTGTGTGTCGTAACCTCTGCCAGTTCAAGATGGTTTTCCCTGCTGCTTTTCTAAGACATTTGACCACTTTGATTGTCAGCCATTTGCCGCAAAACAATCTTCTCTTTCGGCAGTTGGGTATTTTGGTAATGCGGTTTTGCAAGCTTCAAGTCAGAGAAAGCAAAGACTTGATTTGATTTCCAATTACTTCTAAAGTAATGTTCTTTAAAATATCAAATGCCATATTTCTGTATTTCCTGGGGTTTCCCTGTCTGTGAATGTTTTTGCAATAGTTCAAGCCCTCTCACTGGGTGCTAAGGAATGTCTATGGCTCGTGTTGTTGTACGGCCTTGAGTTTCACAGTGCCACGGTGCTGATGTTTAACTTGGGTTGATATGAGGTGCACAGACACATATTTCCATCTTTAAGACGTAGCACAGACCCGGAAAAACATGGAAAATGAAACAGGTCTGAAACTCAGATCAAAATTCTTGATCCCTCAGGTTCTTCGCTTTTGTCCATCAAACCACAGGGTTCCTGTCAGTTAAAAGGTCAACCTCTGACCGTGTCCTGTCCTGCCTCCTATTATCATTCAGACCACTTAAAGCAGTTATGGTGCAGCCTTTCATTTCAACAACTCTGTTTTCCATTCCAAAAAGCACTTGATGTTATCATTTTGATTAAAATCACCACTCAGATATTTGGCTTTAATGGCTGACATAGAAAAATGAGGCCAGCCAAGATAAAGTGCATAAAGTGCGGGGCATAGTCTTTGCTGTTCTGAGCGTTTCGAAGGCTGAAATAATTGCTACAAAATACTCACATAAAAGCTTCCTTCTGTTTGGCTTAGTCAGATTTCCCAGATAGTGCCTGCAGGGTTTTCTTTTTGGATGATGGCCGAGCATGACTGAAATAACCTTAGCCACAAAAGCTACGTGGTGACATACTGTAACCGTAACTTTGGATGAACCCCATGATCAGATAAAATTTGGGGTGTTTTTTTTTTGTTTTTTTTTCACATTAATTGGACTTTTTTTTCTGCATGTCTCTTCTGTGGTTCTTTCTCTTGAGCTATGTAAGTTCATATACTGTATATCTGTGTGTGTATGGGGACGAGGGTTCAAAGGAAACTTGGAGGATAAACAAACAGACCTGCAGAACCATAGAGGGCTCAGCGCTGATTGCGTGGATTAAACCGACTCTGTTCCAGTTTATTTTTATAAGATAAACATCGCAGTAACCCTTGTGCGAGAAAAACTAGGCCAAAAGTGGATGGACACTGGTGAGCAGAAAGAGCTCGCACATGCAGATTTGCGCACGCTCAGACATAAAACGCAGCCACAAACAAATCCGTTTTGCATACATGCATATGCATTCCTTCATGCCTTCCCTGGCTCCTGCAATGAAGAGATTTCTTTAAGAGCTGTCAGTCAATGGTGATCACCATGGAAGTGACTTGAGCTCACAACAAAGACCCTTAAGAGTTTCTCATAAGTCAAAAAAGAAAGGCACACAGAGCAAAACAACAAAGAAGAAGACAGAAACAGACAGCGCGAGATTTACTGGGAGACAGCATCAACACTTGCAAGGCAAGGAGATTGAGTGACTGAGCAAGTGAGATGCCACGCAGATGAAGATGGATTGAATGGATGTGATGGACAAATAAGACAGAAACATGCTGTGATAAAGAGGTTGGGAGTCAGAATTGAGGGAGAGTTGGCAATAAGAAGAGAGTAGCTAGATAGAAAGGGGAAACAGATTTAACAAGCCTCTTACACCTATCCAATAAAACAAAGATATATCTTTATATATGTATACACACCCATAATATGAAGTCAAGGTATAAAGATCTACACTGCTCAAGCTTCCCTGAGTTTTCTCTGTGCATTTTAAAAGTCTGAAGGCCTGTGTGGGTGGTGGAGGTTGGCCGAGGTGGCAAAGAAGCCAGAGGGAGCGTGGGACAGTGGGTCAAGAGGTGAGGGGGTCAACTGGTGCAAAGGGGGCTGGGGCAATGGGCCTGATGCTATGGGGCCAGATGGGAGTGTGAGCCTCGGGCAAAATGCCAGGCAGAAAGGCACTTGGGTGGGCTCACCGCCGGTCTGCTGGGAGAAAGGGCCGTGTAGGGGAGAGTCAAGGTCCAGAGGGTAAGGGTGGAGATACTCACTGGAGGACTTCCTAAAGCAAACTGAGCATCAAAGTAATCCACCCATGTAATGTTTTCAAAATGTGATGCTCTAATAAAATCTCGACAACCGGACAATCTGTGAAGAGAAGAGAAGAGAAGAGAAGAGAAGAGAAGAGAAGAGAAGAGAAGAGAAGAGAAGAGAAGAGAAGAGAAGAGAAGAGAAGAGAAGAGAAGAGAAGAGAAGAGAAGAGAAGAGAAGAGAAGAGTTGAGTTTATGCCCACAATAAACTGTTCGACATGAGGAATGCCACCCAGTCTGTCTGTCTTTCTCACGCACACACACAAACACTCCCAAATAAACAAACTGAACTCCTTCTCATACAGTTCACTGCCTATTTAGGCTTAGTTTAAAAACACTTTTCATCCCAGTTTTGAGTGAGAGGCACAACTGAGAGGCAGTCAAGCAGCTCCTTAAGACTCAGTGACAAAGTGAGAGAAAGCAGCACAGAGCAGTGACAGACTGAGTGAAAGGGAGAAAGAGAGGGGAGGTGGAGAGACAGTGAAAAAAGACAGAGGCCCTCAGTGGAAGCGAAAAATATCCACAGAGAGCGTAAAAGAGAGAGACTTTTTTGAAAAGAGGCTGAGATGACTGGAGAAAGCCAAAGTGAGGCAAAGGAAAGGGGAGGCCAAGAAGGAGAAAGAGTGAAGCGGAGTGCAGAAAAAAAGAAAAAGAAAAAAGCGAGTGAGTTAAAAAGAGATTACTTTCAGGTTCAGAGAAGCTCTTTCTGGCTGTTTACTGGCTGTCACTCAGTGCCTGGCTCCTAGGGGGAGGGACGGCTGGCTCTCATTGGTGTCATTCACCTGTCAATCGGCCTGACAAGGAGACCATAGGGCCTCATGTTGTGGTGCGGAAACTGTCTGTCAGCCACGCAGCAGCTGCATATGACATCATCCAAGATCAGGTTCGGAACATGGATACAAAAGCTGTGTCTGTGTGTGTGACAAAAAACACGCACACATACACATGCATGTTATATTTCAGAAATCAGACTATAGAAATGACATGGCATCAACACCTTTCGCTGCCTAAAAACACACATACAGTTGTGTACCTCGGTGTACGCGGATCACTGAAACACAAAACTTGACTCCCTGTGGATTGTACCTCATGGCCTTGCCAATCCTCTGGCTGTCCTCCCCTCAAATTTGCACCCCAAAAGTCCTTGTTACTGGCAGGGTAACGACCCTGTGGCATCTGTGCACTAGAACACACACACACATATGTTCATACGCAGGAAAGGCAGATTTGCGCATACACGATCATGGCTGCAATTAGGCACATGCATAAACACGCACAGCATAGATGAAGATCAGTACACAAAAAGACTCTGTCTTGTTTACCTTGGCGCATACATACATGCGCACACACACACATAGCACAGAGATGTCTTGGCAACAAGACAGCACCCATCTGTTCAGAGCTAATTTAACATGGTCACTAAAACAAAGAGGACAAAGGCACATCTTGTAAATAATGATGAAGTGGCTGTCAACTGGAAAACACTTCTGGCTCTTGTGTGTATGATTTACTTTATCCATCTCTATTGGTTTACACAGCACAAAGCAGCTCTTCTGGTAGACAAAGTAGCGAGTTCTGGGCGCTTACATTTTGCTCTTACTCGTGCTCTGTGGGAAAAATCAGGGTCTGATTTGGATGTGAACACAGTGCGTGTCAATCACTGTGTTCTCATGATTATGCATGTGTTATAACAAGAGATCTCCAGTATATTGTGTAGTTTACATTAGTTTCATTTTTCACAGCCAGGATGGTAAAAAAAAATCAGCACAAAAATAACATATCTGCTTATAAAAAATGTTTTTTTGTAATAGCTAAAATTTCCCAAACCATAAAAAGCAGTTAAAATGAGCTCCGTCTATGTGAAGAGTAACATCAAAGTACTACTTACTGCTTTATTTTATAACGTTTACATTTGAAGTGCTGTGGAAAAGATTTTCACTCCAAATAGATAGCTTCTATTTTTTGTGTGTATCTCATACTAAACTGTATAAGATCGAATATGAAAAAATGAAACAAAAAGTTGTAAATAATAAAGATATATAAAGGAAAATGGTTATAGAAAAGCATATCTGCCTGTGCAGAAATGTCCTCCCCCACCCCCACCCTCCTATTATTTAATAAATCAAACAACCCAAACAGCATTGATATTGATTGAAGATGGGCTGGATGCACCCAGACCTGATTACTACCAACCCTGTTCAATCAAATCAAGCAGTATGAGGTAAGCTGTAAGATATCACGAACAGCACACAATGTTGCAAAAAAAGATATCTGAAAAGAAATAAGGCAGAGGGTGAAAGGTTGCTGTTTCTGAAGCTCTGGGACTTCACAGTTTTGCTGTGAGAGACATTATCTACAATTGGTGAAGATTTGGAACAATACTGAACGTTCCCAAACAAGACAGAATATTCCTCTGAGAGCTTTGAGGTGACTCATCCAGTAGGTCACAAAACCTGCGCATTACTACAACTGTGCAAAGGGTATCAGGCATAAATGGATTCCCAAAATCAAATGCTCAATTTCACAAAAAGAGGTTTACGCAGCAGTCAAGCAAGCAGATAACAGAACAGTCAGAGGAAAAGAATGAGTCAAAGGAGGAGTTCTGCTCTCTCCCAGAAAATCCTGAAGGACATCAAGGTGTCAGTGTTGTAGCTGAAGACCAAACATGCATTGCTCTAAATAAATAGTTAAAATAAACAAATTTACTCAATGATTATCAGGTATTATAATCATTTGATTTGACTTTTACTTTACATCTATAGGTACTAGATACTCTGACACAAAAATACACACAAGATTATTATATAAAGTCTAACTAGCTTTGACAGATAAATGAGTTCAATACGACACATTTTAAACCTTTAATAATAGTATACAGTGAAATCATATGCAGGATGGCGGGTTAGTTTATTGTTATTTAAGAACATTTTTCTGATAGTACTCCTGTACTGGTATATATAAGATTGTCAATATATTTTTAATAAAGGTTGTTTTACATTTTTTGGAAAATTCTTATACTTGAAGTGAGGTAGCAGTATTTTCCATTTCAGGAGATTAGACTTGTGTTCACAAAGGCAAGCACACTGCTCAGACACAGCAAACAGAGAAAGGGAACTGTTGAACCGTAGCACTGTGACAGCTATTATGACAGATGACTGTATCATCTCAAAGAGGAAATCCCTTTCTTTCCTCGCATGTACTGTCTGAGGGCAAATTACTCTCTGGCTTGTGGCTGGTTTTCTATATTGGGGTCAAAAGGCAACAGTTTTAGAGGCTGTGGAGAGAAATCAAAGGAGGCACACTGAGGCAATGCAGATTAAAGAATAACATGTCTGGGTGACATTTTAGGGACTGGGTCAGCAAACGGTATCAGTTTATTATCTTTGTCAGCGTCATTGTGTTGTGGTAAATCTTAAATATAAATTACAGTCAAAGAATCTTCTGAATCATTGAATCTTTTTTACTGATTAAAGGCCTCGCTATTTAAAATGCAGCTGATCTTTGTGCAACCCTGCTGATCTTCGGTTCGCGCCGATCAAACTAAGGCATGCAGACGTTCTTTGATGAGAACAGCTCGCTCTTCCGAGTATCCTCGCCTCTGGACGGTTTAGTCCATTGGCAAAAGCACCCAGGAGGCTGCTCGTACACCATGACAGCCCACAGATTCCTGGAGTGCCTAGCATGAGTGCTTAGAGGGCTCCTAATGGTTGCTCACAGTTACATCTCACAAAAGCACTTCTTGCTGTTGATGTGTTGCTTTTATTAGTAAGCTATCGTCTTACCAAATCAAGAAGATAGCTTTAAATTCGTACTCCTATGATGATGTTTTATAGAGTATAAAAAAAATTATACAGCGCAGACAAAACTGATTATTTAATGTGAGAACTGTTGAGTGGGAATGAAATGTTCGACCACAAATGCAAGCAAAGAGAAGTGAGCCATTTGTACAGGGTTTTTCTGCTCTTTTCTTCATTTCTTTTCTTTGCCTCATCTGTTTTTCCTTCTTGGATCTGCAGCTTAAAGTGATATTGTTATTCCAGATGGCTTGGTGCTATATGGAGAACAGACAAGAGGAATACTTCACTGAAAATATGAAAATATGTCAGCATGCGGACATCATTATGGCTGCCTAGATCATTTAAGCTCCTCTAAAATTACATCCAGGCATAGAGAAAAATAACAAATGTGTGTGTGCATGCATGAAGGATCAACGTGTATGCCTCTGCATTTGTACAGAACTTAGATGTGAAGATTTCAAACACATGTCTGCTTGTTTCTTAGAAACCTCAATGGTAAATCATATCTAGCACTAACCCAATTAACTTTACATCTGGTTTGGAAGCCTCAAACCAGGGACAGCATAGAGATAAATAAAAACACAAGACATACTGAGACACGCAGTCTCCAAGGCATTTACGAACTGCAAGAGTGAGATAAATGTGTTACATTCCTTCTCCATTCACTGTTTCATTTCACTTGGATGTGGTGAAGGGGACCTAGTCTACGTGTGGAGCTTGGTCTGCCCCTAAATCTGCCTCCGGTGTGTCCTGAAACTGCCCCTGTGCCAAATAAGCAGCGTAAAGCATGCCCCGAGACATGGCCCACAACGACACCATGACAGCAAAGCTGTCAGCCCATGAGCCAATGCACTAAAACATGAATGCCGCCGAACTGTTCAGTTTTATAGCCTACAACTCCCAGTCACAAGCCCTCTAATGCCCCGTTTAACAAGCTGAAAATCCTCCATTTATTCGCTCTCCATCTCTCCTTAGGAGCTCCTCCATTACCATTCACAAACAAAGATGGGCTAAAACACACTCCATGAAGAGCATATATGGGAGCGTAAATGCTGTGAATGTATGGCTGCCATGCGCATGCTTGCATTTAACGTATGCACGCAGTAGTGATTCTGAATTGAAGAAAAAAATAACCCTTTGTATATCAGTTGCATCATTAAAACTGTAATGAAACCAGTATAAATGACTCAGTTTGAGTAGTGGTGTGTAGGCTATGTGCAGCTAAGTGAATGAAAGCAGATGGACAAGAAATTGAGGAAGAAGAAGGAAAAGGTCTAGAGACAGCAAAGTGGGGTTGAGAGATCTGTGAAGGATAGGGGCCACTGTCTCAGCACCCCCATCGTAAACCCTGCAGATACGATGAAGTCCTCATCAGCGTTACACTCTGCCAGTCACAGCTCTGTGAAACCGGCACCATGTCTGCAGCACATACATGTCCTTGCCTTCCCCCTCCCACATCGGTGTCACCCATGAAGGCCAAAGAGACACAGAGAGTGCTCTATCATGGATATTAGCTATGGGGATCAGTTGCTTTAAACAAGAGAGGAGGGGTACGCTTTTGTAGGCTATCATGTAGCAACTGCAAATGAATATATTTGAAGTTTTAGTCTCTGCTTAATTTTATTTATTTATTTTTTTCCTCCAAATTCCCCAATACCTTTCACCATTTTTATCCACTTCAATCATTTCCAGGTGTTTTAGTGCAATTATGTTTTCATCATAGGTTTCATCACTTTCTATGGAAGTGGAAAGGATTCTTTCCACTTCGTTCCACTTTACAGCATATCCTGTGGGGTCCTGTTTTTTTTTTTTTTTTTTTTCTTTTTTGGGG
>VUQG01002795.1:37522-53810 GCA_015106755.1 Etia nguti
CGGGCACATAAAAAAAAAAAAAAAAAAAATAAAAAAAAAGAAAAAAAAAAAAAAAAAAAAAACCCGCATCATCATTCAAAACTCTTGGTCTATCTTCATTTTATCAACTGACGTAAATCAATACAAGAGAAACAACTAACTTTATAGAGTGTCACAGTCAGTCTTTGATTTAACTTCTTTTACTTCATAGACAAGTTTGTAAGTCTACACAACCGGTCTCTTTAAAATTTATGAGTCGTTAGTATCAATTACTGCATTTTTAACCAGTAAAACACATTCAAAACACTACTACACGTTGGTTATTTATTAATTACCACTGTTAGACACCAGGGGTCGCAAGTGTACCAGATGGTGGAGGATTACCCACTTTGTGCGGGACTGCAAAGCATATCCACTGTCCCCGCCAAGTCCCACATACACACTGTCCTACATTTTGATTAGCTGTAGCCAAAATTCAGTCTCAGACAAAAGAAAGGAAAAGAAGTAGCTGAAGCAACAGTTCTTCTTACAGCAACTGTAAGAACTCTCACACCAGACCATAAAAGCAAACTTTACCTTACATATATGTTTATTTTATATGGCAAGAGAGTTTTGAAATGGTGTATTCAAATAAAATGCAGCATGTTTGTCCTTCACGTGATTGATACAACATCTGTAGAACTACAACTCAGCATTTGTAATGAGTCTGACAAAAACATTTTGTTGGCCTCAAATTGCTGAGGTCTGATCACTCTACAAATGATCAATATCTATGTCAGTGTAAAGACAGGACATGTGTTACATTATTCATCACCACAGTCAGAAGGAATGGGGGTTTTTAGGTACTTTTTGTGGGATTATAATATACAAAACAGAAACAACTTTCACTTTTCTCTTTCACCATATTGATGTAAGTTTCACTCTACTTTGCAGTACTTTTGGTTTTTACTTAATACAGGAATGTTTTGATCCCCCTTAAGGCTACCAATATGTTTGCACGTATTTCACATTTTTCCTCTGCAATAAATAATTATAAATATGTCATTGCTTGCTTAAACATTTCTTTTCTGTTGCTTTAATTGAACTCAAGGCAATCTCTAATCACACCACTGACATAAGCTACCTTAGACCTTGGATAACCAGGAATCAGCAAATATGGCAAATATCAGCCAGACAGAGAGCCTGGATGTCTGAGAGAATCAAGCGTTATTAAATCAACTCTTATGTCACTGCCTTGTTGCAGTAATCTGTAACCTTTATCAGTTGTTTTGTAGACATGATTCTCATTGTGAGTTAAGATGTAAAAAAAAAACAAACAAAGAGAGCACAGACAAATACACCACAAATGACAATGACAATGCCTTTGCACAGTATTGTTCCTACAACTGGAAGACAGAGAAAAAGGAGAACCTAGCATAGCATAGTGGCTGAGCAATGTGTGAAGGAATTATTGTAACTTAACAGTTGACATGAGGGCTGACTGAACGTTTTCCGACAGACCACTTGGAAAACACAGTGGCTACAAAGTCACAAAGTCAAAGGAAAGCTAAAGCAGACCTAAGAAATAATAACAGGAGGTGGACTGTCATTCTCTTGTGTATAGGGCAAAGAATCATGGGTTGAAAAACATGTTAGGGAATGACTTCACCTTTATGTCAAAACAACCATTTAAACAAACAAGCAACCCATCAGAAATACATACATACACAGTCACACAGACAGATATACACATAATGCATAAAAATAAATCATAAAAGCCTGTTACACACACACACACAAAAAAAGAGAAATATGAAATAAAGGTATAACCACAAAGATAAACACAGTGGTGTTATTATTAAGTGGAAGTACTAGTTAAATGCAAGATTAAAAAGGTACGTTTTCAAGAGTTTCTTTATATTATCTGCAACTATCTGAGCTTTCTTCTCCAATATTTTAAGGTAAGCTTTTCCAGAGTTTTGTTTTGTTTTTTCAGAAACTGGGAAGGCTGCATTCCCAATTTTCCTCTGTGGGGAGTATTGCATAGCTAACAATTTGGCCTTGGAAGATCTAACAAAGTGAGTAAGTAGAGTGACAGACTTTCAGAGAATGTTCAAGACCGTCTTTCAAATGACACGAGTATCCTTTCCTATATACTGAGCATTCATAAGCATTGATCAATTTAGAATTGCTTCTTTAGTAAAAGTAGGAATGTTACAATGTACGTGACACAGTTACATGTATAAAAACATGCATTCAGTTTCTTACATATAAACAAAGATTTTTTTTTTTATCACAAAAGTGGGAAAAACTTATTTTTGCCGACATTCTATTATAAAATAGGTCATAAAGCAATAGTCTAAAGTAAAAGCACCTATCTGCGTGGGCTACCTCTGAGCACTGATCATGAATCCAGTATAAAGTCAGTTTTTTAGAAGTCCAGGGGATACAGTGTACTATGTTTTAAGGATTTCGCCTTTGGCATTCCTCTTTCTTAGGGAGTTGAGACACGAGGGCCCAGACCTTTGTAACAAATTGAAAGTGTAATTCAGTCGTTTACCAGTAGGCTGAAAAAAGGAACAAATGCAGGTCAGTAGCACAAGATAAAGGGAATGCAGCCCAGCCATGCTTCTGAGAAATCCCCTTTGCATCAGTAAAGCATTATATATTAGTATATGAACCTACATAGAGGAGTACTTCTTGTTTCTGCAGTGATACAACTTTCGTGTAAACAATATTTGTTGTTAATACCAAGGTGGACGCTGCCTTTAAAGAAGCAACTACCCCGTTCTCTTATTGATCCAAAGCTGACGCGACAGGTGTGTTAACCAATCAGAATTTGTTGTGGTGAGCGTTTTGGTCCAATCAGCACGAATTATGCAAATTCCGAAAAAAAAGTTCCCCCTGTAGCAGCACGGTGATAGCAGTGAGCTTCCCATGTTTTATTTTCTGTTTAATTATTGTCGTCACGAGGGCTGTGATAAGTAGGTATTGCTTATGAATAGCTTATCCGCTGTAAGGTGCTGAAGAACAAAGTGTTTGTTATGTTTGCGCTAACAGGTTTGCGTTAACCGGTATAGAAAGCTAACTGCTAACAGCTAGCACAGCTATCTTGCGATTTCGCCGGTACAGGCGGTCCTCTTTGTCTGACAGGGGAAGGCGTGCTCTTTTGTTAGGCTTTCCCTTTGTCCCTTCGGGAAAGAGGAACTGTTGGGTCGGGATTTCACAATTATCCGCAGTTCTAAAAAGTATTTAGAAAATGCAGATCGCCAAAAAATACTTTACAGAAAGCCTGATTCAGTTAACCATCTTGCTCAGTTTGATTGGAGTTCGTGTGGATATCGACAGCTACTTAAGCGGCTATTATACGCCTTTGACAGAGATTAACTTGGGTCCTAGCTCAGCCTACATCCAGACACCGTTTCATATTTTGAGAGACACTCTTGACGGATATGGTGTACACCCAAAATGTCCCGAGTTGGACTATTTTTTTGCAAGTCGTCGGCTGCTGGACGAGGTGAGGACCCTCGGTTCCCCGCGGTTCCACACACAATTGAACGCATGGCTGGTGCAGCAAGTGCCTGCAACTGACAAGGCTGACTGTGGGCCTTCAACCAGCAACAACACTGACTCTAGCTCGGGGTTAGAAAGCCCTGAAGAAGAATCCAGGGATGTCAGTGAACACCTGCCAGTCAGTGGCCCAGCAGTGTACCAGACAAACACTGAACTCGGACAAGGGCCTTGTGGCGCTGGAGCCTGCGGGTTTCTTAAAGAGGCAAGTGTTTGTATAATATTCCATAAAGTTGAAAACACATTGTTTCTAATGAAGCTATAATGTAACCTGCAACAAGGAAATCCGTTTAAAGTACTTGATTAACTGAGGTGACAAACAGGTAAAACTTCCGTAATAGCTAGCTTAAGCTATTACTAGCTAATTAGCATAACTAACCGTTGTTCTGGAAAGATGGGTGTTATCCAACAATTACGTTATTATACTGGAGTATTTCCTGGTGAACCAGGAAGCAAGTCAAAAAAATATTCTGGAATGCAAATTTTCTTTCGTTTTGTCAGGCTCTGTCAGGCCCTTGTCACAAATCACAATCCAGTAATGTTTCCTTAGTCAGATTATGTCACTTACATCCGTAATGACAATGTGTTAATTTGGATAACTCACCTAATTAGTGTAGTAAGTAACTTAAACACAAAGCTTAATAACATGTCTACCAAACATCTTATACTATATATGCGGTATACAGCTGCCTGCTGCACCTGTCACTCTTCCACTATGGTACTTGTCACATTAAGGAATCTGGGAATAGTAACTACAGAATTACTTCAGCAGAAAACAACATGCAAAGACAGGTGTAACTAATGTCTGTACTTTATGACAACAAATATATTTTAACACTGTAATTACAACTTTTATATTCAGTCCCTCCTAGTAGTGTAGTCTTTCTAGAGCATGGCAGAAAGAGCTGATTGGTGGATATTATGTCCCAAAGGCAGTTTATGTCGTCAGTTGTGTAACTGTATCTCTTTTCTCCTGACTCAACCACCAGCTGCGGCCTTTGAGGGGTGGAGAAGTGAGACTCGGATCCCCACCCTGTTTGCTTACACAAAAGCAGTTATCCATACTTAAGCACTGCTCCTCCTAGGATTGCTTTTCATGTGTATAATGTAATGTTGACTCATCTGTTGTTGATGACAACCAAAAAAAAAAACAATTAAAAAAAAACAAACCACATTGTTTGTTTTGCAAATTGCCGTAGTTTCTGAGAATATACAATCTGACGGAGCTGTATATAGTTATGCTGTTGAAGGTGTGATCAATAACTGATTGACTTGCTAGACCAGTTCAAACAGGAAAAGTGGAAGCCAACAAGCTCAGACAGAACTTGGGCAGAACTAGACTGGTCTAGAGTACTTTTTGTCATTATTTTGCTTTAGTCTTAGTGTGAAAGCAAACTTCCTTCTTTTAGAACAAATGAAAATTCACCTCCTGTTATTATTTAGGCATGGAGAATTCTATTATATCTTTAATTGGAGATATCGGGAACATTCTAATCTTGGAACCTGGTGACCTGTATTACTATAGGTTTATCAGGTGACCTCCGAGGGTAATTGGCCTAACTTTTACAATGATTGCTTTGTAATCATAAATAAGTAAATAAATAACCTAATCTTGTTCATAACAGAATCATCTCATGACAGAAGAGTCATACTGTAATGGCTCAATTGAGATCAATGAACTAGAGCTAGAAATGTAACGATGTTTAGAGTTTCACTAAGAGCTAACAAATTGCTTTTCCTTTTCTTTCCGCTTCACTTCTAAACTGAATTCCCGGCTCTCTTTTCCTTGCAAGGAGGAAGATGTTAAAGTTAAAGAGGAGGAGGAACCTGCTCCAGTCTCTCAGCTGGCTCACAGTTCCACACTGGAGCAAGAGGTACTCTTGGCACTGTTTCATTTACTTTAATGACCATAAGAGTGCTGGATTTTTTTGTGAGGATACACAGTAGTGTTTGTCAATCTGCATTGATGCATGTATAATGTTGGCATCAATTTTAGGCTGGTTATATTGATTTAACTAGAAAATCAGGGCCTCACATTACATATTTACTGAAATTGCATCATTTTGGTAACAGTGCTGTTTTAGTAACACCACAAAATATGATTAAGGATGTTGAAGTCTCACAGGTAAAGGCTTTGTTATTCAGTTCCTTATAGTAAAAAGCTATACAGAGGGCTTAAATATAAATTCATTTTTCTTGTTCATTTTTTCATCAGTTACTTTGCTGTGATTGGATACTGACAACAAAACATACCACTTACTTTTTAAATTTACCTCAGATTTTCTGTGTGCTGTATCTTTCAGAGTCTGCTGGAAGGCATCACTGCACTGTCCAGTCCAACACACCCTCCCTCTGCTACCCTTGATATTGACCAGCACTGGAACAATTTACTCTCTGTTACAGACCTTGATGTAAGTTTCTGGCTCATGTTCATTAAATGAAGCCTTATATAAAATTACATTAGTTTAGCGATATACATACAGACACGTGTATGGCAGATTAGAGGTTTAGTGTCCCACGTTGATCTAACTGTTGCTTAAGAGGATTTTCAAAGCTTTGGAGAATAAAGTTCAACTAATAGGTCTCTCTAAAATATAGGACTTGGACCCCCTTGTCACTGAGCGTCTTTCAGATCTCGACACTGACATCACCAGCGCCATCAGCCGGAATGTCAGTCTGCATGATGCTATGCTAACCAGTGCTGGGGTGTTTGGGTTGGCATCTGATAGAACTGAGCCCAGGACCTCGACCCAGCAACAAAGGGCTCTCTTTCGAATGGAATCCACAGGCTCTTTAAACTCAGATGCTTCACCTGGGATGGCTCTAGGTCTTGCTGCACTCCCCTTTGCCTCAGTATGTAACATAACTGGGAATGTGTCATCAAATAGTTCACTGGGTGGCTGCCTAGATGAGGCAGTGTTTGACCAGATCAATCAGCTTGGTTTGGAAGGTCTGGACACAATTGGCAGCCACCTGATGGACTGTCTGGACAGCATAGACCCACAGGTCCTTGAGGACTTGGAGTCAGACTCTGGTCTCTCCTTGGAGAGCAGCTCTGGAGGTCCAGTCTCTCCAGGTTGGTTCAGATCGCTTTCTATACTTGCAAGAGTTACGTGTCTTAATTTCTATGTTTTATAAAGCTAAGAAATTTTCTGTTAAATATACTGACACAGTGATTAACTCCTCACTTTGTCCAGGCTCATCTGAGATGTCATCCTCATCCAGTTCATACTGCGAGGATGAGTGTGGAGCTACAGGCTACAGCAGTGAGGCAGACTCAATCCCCTCTAAAGGCATTGTTGACTACACCACAACATGGCCACCTATTGAGAGTGTGTGGCACGACCACAGCTACTCATCTGCCAATTTCTTTAACCGGCCGTCAGTAACGCTGCCCCGCAAAAACATCAAGGAGGAGCCTCTCAGCGATGACGATGGATTCCGGCTGGAAGAACAGGAGCTGAGTCGTGATGAGCTTCGCGCCCGTGCTATGTGCCTGCCATTCTCTGTCCTGCAGATAGTTAACATGCCTGTTGAAGAGTTCCTGGAAGTCCTTGATGGTCATGGCTTTTCCCCTGAACAGGTGACCCTCCTGAGGGACATCCGCAGGCGTGGTAAGAATAAGCTGGCAGCCCAAAACTGCCGCAAGCGCAAATTAGATGCCATCACTGGGCTCCAGGAGGAGGTGGAAAGGCTGCAAGTTAAGAGAGACAAACTGCTGAGGGAGAAGCAGCTTACAGCAAAAACAATGGGTGCTGTGGGCCATCAGATAAGGCAGCTGACCAGAGACATCCTGTCCCGGCTGAGGAATGAATCAGGACAACCCCTGAACCCAGACAGATTCACCCTGCAGTGCGGGGCTAACGGGAGGGTTGTAGTTCAGCCTGTAAGACGACCTGCTGTCTCCACATCTGGCAACAAAACAGACAAGAGAAAGAAGGAAAAAAAGCAGTGATGCAGCATTTCCTGCTGAGACTTGAGCTTTTAGGTTTTGGGATATTGCGGAACCTAATTGCCTGACTCTGGTTTTAGGGTCTCCTCTTTTGCAAAAGTGTGTGTTGATTCACCACTGTTGAGAGCCTAAATTCAAAAAGAAAAGACACTCAAAAAATAAGTAAATGGAAAGAAAATGTAAATACATTATTTGATGGGAAAAATGTAGATCACACACTGGACATTCTCTTCTTGTTAAAGGTGGATGTGGCCGATGGGGTAGTTTAAGGGAACAGCTAAGCTGTTGGTAATGCCAGCAGTCTCTTTGTGCCTGTTAATATTAAAGTCATAGTCTTTCTCATTTTTACAGAAAATTGTAGGCAATCACACATGTCTAAAAGTCAACTTGACCAGGATTGTGATATTTACAGACAGTATCTAAGAGGAGGATTTACCTGTAATCTTGCCTTTAGTGTTTTTCCTACTCGGTATAAGAACGAGGTTAAAGGTTGTATTTATTAAAGTTTCTTAGGTCCCTGAAATGCTTATAGAACTGTTAAAGAGGGTATGTTTTTTTTCCCTCTCCCAAAATGGTAACCTTTGGTCAGAGTGATAAGAATATTGCATTATTACAAGTCCAAAGTTTACTGATTCGTTCCCAGTATTTGAGGGCATGCACTGTTTGAGTAAAAAAATTTAACTGTAATAAAAATAAAAAAAAATCAAATAGCTGTCTTTTGCTTACATGTCTTTATGACGTGCAGTATACCAATGACTCAAAGGACTTGGCCTTAATTTGCATTTGATGTGTTTTGGTGATTGTGTGTACATCATACATAAGTGCATATATTCATAACAAAAAAGTTCTTGTATAAGAATTCAACCATAATTTAAGCCCTTTTATTTGAAGTGTTTTAGAGTTTTTGGCAAGATTATTCTACATCACAGCGTAGTTTTTGTTAATTTTGGCTACATTTATAAAAAAAAAAAAAAAGGAAAAAAAGCCACCACCCCGCTTTTTTCTTTCTTTTTTTCCTTCTTTTTAAGTGCACTCGATTCCATTATAAATGTGACTGTAATCACACATAAAAGATTCAATTTCTGAAACAGGAAAATTTACAATCACCAACTTTATTTAAGAGGTCTGAATGCTGTTTGAATGTGTGTGTGTGTGTGTGTTTTTTTAAAAAAATATTTATTATCTGAGAGTAGAATCAAGTGATATTAAAAGTCTGCATCTTATTTATGTGTACACACTTTCAAGTAGTCACCTGAGTGAGTAAACTGAAGAAAGATGCATAAAGTATTTAAATAATGATTAATTTCAAGCACAATTTGACTGAACTTCCTTTTTTTACAAGTACTTCTGAGATTTTTTTTTTGTTTTTGGACAAATTAGATTCACAGGCCCCGGGCTAAAATTTGAAATTCCCTAAAGTGCACTTGTTTAATACAAATCCTTCATTATCAAAGTCACCCCAATTAAACAAACTGCCAAAAAACCCTCAATAATAAATGACTGATTCATATTTAAGAAGTTTGAATGTTGTTTGGATGCCTCTTTTTTTAAGAGATAAAAGATAAAAGATGTATAAGATTATTTGAGAGTTGAAGTATTAATAGAGGTTGCCATCCTATTCCTGGTTATGCTGCGCAATAGAGTCAGCTGAGTGAGTGAAATGGAGAAAAGTCCATGAAGTAGTTTATGTGGCTTTAAGTTTTCTTTTTTTCTTTGTTTGTATTTTCTTGTTTGGCTTGAACCTTTTCTTTGCTGTTTGTATGAATTTCATTTTCATAAATATTTGCTTTGTTTCTGAAGTTAAATGTGTTTGATTCCATTGTGATTTTTGAAAGTGTGCGTTTGCTTACAGAACTTGAGTTGCTCCTGCAGACTTTTAAAATAAAAAATAAATCTTTTGAAATACTTTTGAATGGCCGTGATTTTAAAACTAACAATATAGGAACATATTATGGAAAAAAAAATCGCAGTCTGAAAACATAGAATTTAGATCAGGGATGTCCAACATAAGGCCTGGGGGCAAAATTGGCCTGGCAAAGGATGCAATCTAGGCCACTGGACAGCTTTTTAAAATGTGAAGGATGGTACACATTTTGGACTTTGAACTGTATTTTCATGTGATTTGCAGCTTTTCCTAATGATAAAAATCCTACTCCCATCAGCACTCATAGTACACTAATTTGGTATGTCATAGGTAATATTAGATAAAAAACTTAAATGACAGAAACATTTCTGATTTCTGCAGTAAATAAATAAATAAGGACATAGTCTATCAATAAACAAAACCTTTCTATTTTATAGTTACAGGACAGTCTGGGCAATGAGCAACCATAACTACACATGCATTTCCTACAATTTAAGCTCAAAGAGTCGTGCTGATAGAGTTCTCCTATTTAATACAGCTTCATTTCTTTATCATCCAAAAATAACCGAGATATACTGTTGAAATTGCACTTCTTTTTCTTATATTAAGATTTCGCGGATATTAAATGTGTAATTAAACCTCTTTACACTGCTCCGGCCCACTTATAAACAAAATTGGCTTCGATATCCCTGATCTAGAGTTCTAGGCTTCATCATCTACAGGTTTTGGGGAGCGAAGAGCGTTTTCCAATCGGGCTTCCGTAGATGGTGCACAAGTATGCGCACAAGTATGCGCGTAAGTAGCTTTTGGCGCCCGTGCAGTTGAGCCACACTTGTAGACATAAAGAATCAACTGACCGCGTGGAAAAGAAGTACCGCTGAAGCGATTCCTCTTGTTTTAGGGTACGTATGCAAAAACCGACTTATTTCAAAAAGGTTTATCATTAACAGAAGTGTCAGAGTTCATTGGTTCACTGTAACGAAATAGCAGTATATGCTAACCAGTTGTTTTACCATCTGGACGCTGTCTCGAATGAGAGAGAAATGCTCTGTTGACTAGTTGCAGTACTTTAACTTCAGTAGGCAAGCGAAAAGTAACAGTGTTTGTTCCTTTTTATGCTGTAGTTGTATCCTAGATCTTAACATCATTTATCCGTTTCTAAAACGTCGAGTGTCGCATCAAACTTGACTACGTTGTTGTTAGCGTAAGTTACGTTAACATTACCCGCACGCTTTTTTTGTGCCAGCGCATCTATTTTAAGTCCCTCCGCATTGCAGGTGACACAATAAAAGTGAAGTAGGCTTTCCCTAACGCTTAAAGGCCAGCTAAAGTTAGCATGCGAGCTAACGTTATCAGAATTCTGCTATCTTTGAATACTTTAACGGTTTACCGCTAAGCTAGCTAATGCTGTGTTTTTACTTCCCTTTGTTGGTTATCCCTGTGTCAAGATTGCCTCGTTTGAATACCATAATGGGCAAATAACAGTCCTCACACTTAAATTCATTTACGATCTAGGTTTCTGTGGCGGCTTTAGGGCCTATGGCCAATCCTAAATGTGGATATTAGGAGCACATGAATGTGAAGCATTTGTTATTATCAAACTATTCCTTTTTTTGGTTTGTTTTTTAGATCACAAAATGGGAAAGAAGCAGAATACCAAGAGTAAGAAGGATACACAGGAAACACAGGATGAACCTGAAGAATTCGTTGTGGAAAAAGTGCTGGACCAGCGTGTTGTGAATGGGAAAGTAGAATTCTTCCTCAAGTGGAAAGGATTTACAGAGTGAGTTGGCTGGGACTCCTGCCCCCCTCCTGCTGAGCTGGAAGTGCTTCCCTGGTATGGGGTTGTGCTATACTTTTGTTTGAAGTCATTGTGGTTGCATGAAGACGGTGCCTTTATTCATGCAAGCTAGATGATGCTAGTATTTGCATTTATTTTTATTTTTTTTTAAATGGAAATCAGTGTGAATTGATGCAATGCAAATGTTGACTCTCTTTCTGCTCATTTAGTGCTGATAATACTTGGGAACCAGAGGAGAACCTGGATTGCCCTGAGCTGATTTCAGCGTTTTTGGAGGCTCAGAAGAACGTTAAGGAGAAACCTGCGCCTGTTAAGAGGAAGGCCTCCACAGAAGAGCCAGAGACAGAACCTAAGAAGAAAGATGTGGTGAGTTCCTTTGCTTTCACACATTTCTCCAATTAGCATGTCCTAGAGTTAAGGTACAACTTAAATTTAGGACTGTCAAGCTTAACATGAGGGCCATTCAGAGAAAAGGTTGCATAACTTAAACAAAGAAGAGCATTATTATAAATGAATTGTATGTATTATAAATAAATCATATTTGTGCTCAGCTGGATTGCTACATAGACATTTAACTATGCATTATACTTGTATAATTGTGACAAATCTAATTTTGAATAAGTCACTCAGACCATTCTCTTGAAATGTAGCTGCTTCTGAACTTGTGCTAGAATATGCAAGGATTTTAAATGAATCAAAATGCTATGCCATGCGTTGTTTTGTTTGTTTCCCATCTTCTTAAATGGCTACATTCTGTTGTAACAACCTACAGGCTGAGAAACCACGCGGTTTTGCTAGGAACCTCGAACCAGAGCGAATCATTGGCGCAACAGACAGTAGTGGGGAGTTGATGTTCTTGATGAAATGGTGAGTTTTTTCCACATGTTGTAGATGCAATATTTGTGATGATTTTAATTTTCATATATGTGAAGGACATTTCAAAGCCCTTTTTTGGATGGTTGGAAATCTCTCCTTGGAAGCAAAATATAATGAAATGAGTGGTAGTTCAAGACCTTTGCGCAGTAATGTTTTGTTAATCTAGTTACTGTGAAGGCAGTGTAATTCATAGGACAGATGTGCATGGTATACAGTGAGTCACTGGTGTTTTATGCTATGATGGTAGACAGCAAGTGAATTCAAAAGTATTGAGTGCTATGATTTCTGGATCCTTCATAGTATAAATAATTATCCTGAAATACTGTAATAGCAATAAAAGAAAGTTTAAAGTAAAGGAAGCGTAACTGAGTGGAATTACTTGGATAACCATGCATTTTATTTGTGGAACGGGAGAAAAACAAAAGTCTTTTTCCCTGTCGGATACACACCAGTCGGCAACTGATGTCCAAGGCTTCAGTTGTTTCCTGCAAAGAGGTTTTTTTTTTTTTTTTTTAAATTTATTTATTTTTAACTTGAGTGCATTTGAGCTCTTAAAAATTGGGAACTTCCTTCCCTAAATGTTTTTCTTAAACTCTTGAACTTGAAGCTCAGTGTCTACACCTCAGTTGCTTTTCACTGCTTACTTAGATTTTTTTACATGGTGTACAGAGCCACAGTTATGAGTCTGTCACTGTCCACTCTGTGTTCCTGCTGTAAAAATTTCCTTATAACCATAGTTGATTTAAAGCAGATTAACTTATGCTGGCTTTCTGTAATGTTCTTCTCTCTCAATCTGCCTTCTTTTAGGAAAGACTCGGATGAGGCAGATTTGGTCCCAGCCCGTGAGGCCAACACCCGCTGTCCTCAGGTGGTCATATCCTTTTATGAGGAGAGACTGACCTGGCATTCCTGTCCAGAAGATGAAGCCCAGTAGTTCTTCTCTGCAACCCAGACAGTTGCCTACATCAACATCGTCAACCTTTTCCTCAGGACTGGATTTTCTCCTGACTTGCCTTCTAGGTTTAGCTTAATTAGTCTTTTTTTTTTTCCTTTTTTTTTTTCCCCTTTTTTTTTTTTTTTTTTTTTTTTTTTTTTTTTTTTTTTTTTTTTTTTTTTTCCCCTTTTTTTTTTTTTTTTTTTTTAAAAAGATGTTTCAACACTTGCATAGCAGTTGGGGAGAGTTCTGTTGTAAATATAAGCTTAGCCGATTGTGAGAACAGGTGATTGTGTTTTGATTAAGAAGGAAATAAAAAAGCCTTCCTGTATTATTGTGAATGATTGATATCTTTAGCCCCTTTTCAGACACGAGATCTAGAACAATGCTGGCTTCAGCAGTCTGCTCAGCAATCTGTTATTCCGACATGGATAACAGTTATGTTCCTAATGGCTTCATTTAAATGTATCCAAGATGGTGAAGGAGAGCTCTGTAGTACACACAATTTAGCCATACATTCAGAAGACTTCTTTGTGGGTAAGGTGTAACTACAGTTTTTATTTGTTTTCTCACCCTTTTTCATTAACAGCACAGGATCTGACTGTATCGCTCAGAGCTGTGAACTTCCTTCTGGAGTGTGAATAGTAAAAATGCTTCATAGAAGAATGATACTGTATTTAAAGTGAATAGCTAAAGTTAAAACTAAATGTCATACATAATATTGCAGTTTAGGGCATTAACTAGTGAGCTTTGCAACTCAGAGATTCACAAGATACAAGTACAGTTGTAATCCAGTGCATGCATGTCGTTAATATTACTTGGTTTAGGTTAGGTGCTCAAGGACGGTTGATTAAAGCCACTACCACCTTCATCTTTGTTTAAATGTTTTAAATTCCAAAACGCTTTTCTCACTCTGCCACCTTCTTGCTCATGTTTTCTTTTTCTACTGTAGTGATGTTTTGTTCCATAAATACTTTTTGTATACTGTCTTTAAATATTGTTTGACATTCTAATAAAGGTTTTATGCCAGATTTTTTTTTTTTTTCTTTCTTTCTTTTTTTCGAATACAAGTACCGACTTTACTGGAAGTGATTCTCAGAGAGTTTTATATGAAACAAAGTTAATTAGGATTCTTTATGTTCCTAATAGATGTTTCTTGGGTGAAGTTTTTAGTTTTGTCTTCATGCTGCAGTGCTTTGGTTGTCCCGTGGTTTCACTCTCTAAATGCAGGACTGGATGACGGCATGGGAGATAGACACTGAACCTTTGTGCATTACTGATTTCTGTGGGAAATCGCTCAAGTTTCTTTGAAATGAAATGACTTGGATAAGGTCATTATTGATATCCAACCTTTAGCCCCGCCAGGAAGAAACAACTGTGGCATGAAAGTTCACCTAGAAATGCGATAACAGCCATTTTCTCTAAAAAGGTGTGTTTATGTTCTGTAAGAGAAATTAATCACCTAGGGTTCACTTTAAAAGCTAAAGAGTAGTGAGAAGCTTGCAAAAAGGATACAGGGATGGAAAATGGCCTGCTATTCTCATTTCCTTGTAAGTGTTTAACTTTTTTAAAAAAAAAATTGATATCTTGATTAAATCAAATTTCTAATCAGAGCAACACAGTCATGTGTTATCTGTTAAGTGCTTGAATCGTTTCACTATAGACATACTATAGACAATAATGGAAAGGAAATGTCAGTGCAGCAGTTTAAAGTAATTTAAAACAGATATGCTTGAAATAAATCTTGGTCTGTCCATAGTTCACATAACGTTTCCGGGGTCAGCTTTTGTCATCTCTGAATTCTGCTTAATTGGCCATAAAATTATGTAGAAGTCAGAAAATGGTGCTGTTTTGTAACAGTCTGAAAAAGCAAATGAAAGTCTGTTGACACAAGATAAAGAGATCTCTATATGCAAATTACCATCCCACCTAAGGTCACGTCTCACTAGTTTCTAGATCCACTCTTGGACTGGTCAGAGGGATAGACGCCAACTGGCTTTGGTAAGATCTCTTGGACTTTACTTTTAAAACTGTCATTGTATACAACTGTGCATGCTGTGGGCTGGAGTTAACATAGACTAGGTGTCAGTGTTATCGCTGACATTTTGATGGCTTGATTTGAGATTTAGATTTTATTTTGAAACTTAATTTATTAGTTGAAATTAAGAATAACACGGCTTATGATGTGATATCTCAGATAAGGTTTTGGGATATTGTTTTTATACCGTATCATGCTGCAGTTGCCCGTCTGTCTCTATGTGTCAGGTTCATCATTCAAAACTAGCATGCATATCTAAATTTCATCTAGAATCCTAGTGATGGACAACTAGAATGTTAACAGTTAAAGTCAGAACAATGGGCAGTTGTTAAATTTTTATTTGTTTGTTTGGTTTTGGTCAAAGTTTCTCCACCCAGCCAGGTTCTTGCCCCTTTCTGTCCTTCTGCTAAGCCTTGACTCACACGTAAAATCTCTGTCTCGTTCCTGTTTCTTTCATTTAAGGAATATTTCTAAACTGCGACATATGGTCTCCTTAGCTGAACTAGAAAAAATTGTCCATGCATTTGTGTCATCGCCTTTAGATTATTGTAATTCCCTGTTTACTAGCTTGGATAAATCATCTCTTTCTCTTCATCTCTTTGCTGCTGCTATACAAAATGCAGCAGCCAGACTACTAACTCGCTCTAGCAAGCGAGCTCACATCACTCCTATTTTAAGTTCTTTACATTGGCTCCCGATAGATTTTAGAATTCGTTTTAAAATTATTGTTTTAACGTACAGAGCACTAAATGGCCAGGCCCCAGATTATTTATCCAAACTTCTCACAAAATACACTGCTGCTCGCCGTCTCCGCTCACAGACTCAGAGTTTGTTGGTTGCTCCCCGAACACGACTGAAGACGAAAGGGGACAGAGCCTTTCAGTCTGTGGCACCAAGCCTGTGGAACAGTCTACCTCTACAACTACGTTTGGTTGACTCTGTGGAATCCTTTAAGAAGCAGTTAAAAACGTTACTGTTTAAACAAGCCTTCTGTTGACCAATGCTTTTTACATTTTTTCATTTTTGATTTACATTTAACCTCTATATTGTGTATATTGTGCATTTTGTTATTTATCGTACTGGTTATTTTAATCTTTGTGTACAGCGCTTTGTGACTACCTGTCTATGAAAAGCGCTTAATAAATAAACTTTACTTACTTACTTACTTAACTGCAAAACAAAATTCATAAAACCAACCTGACCAACAGTCGTTATATATGTTAAAAGTTTTCCAGTGAAATGTGCGAAGTAATGAAATCATTAATTTTTTATTTAAAAAAATAAAATAAAACCAA
>VUQG01002796.1:0-14798 GCA_015106755.1 Etia nguti
GTGTTTGTGCCAGAAGAGCATGCCAAGAGCCTGGACACACACACACACACAGATATACATATTTATATACACATTCAGTAATGCACATACACTCTTATATTGTACATATATCTATTCATATAATTCTCAGATTCCCATTCTTATATTTTGCTTTGTTCCTGTTTCTTGTATTTTGCACACCTCTGTTGCTTGTGAAACTTGCACACAAGAATTTCACTCGCATGTGCTGTACCAGTGTACCTGCACATGTGATGTGACAATAAAAGTGATTTGATTTGATTTTGAATGATGTGGAGGTCTGAAAAGGACAACCAGTCCACTGCACACATTTCCCAACTAATGGAGATTGTATGTGAGTGAGAGGCTTTAAGGTGGGTGGATCAAAGATATGATATGATTAAAGGAGAACTAAAACATGTGGTTCCGTGAGAAATAAATGAACAATGGATTTTTTCAGAAGCTTCTGTTACTATTTTTTTCTTTGTAACATATAAAATAAAACAAGGAGGTGAGCATAATTTGTGCTTACTTTGATTAATACAATATTCATTTACATCTCCTCAGCCTTCTGCTTAATCTTTATAGCTTTAAACATATCACTACACGTCCAGTTCAGACTTCTCTGACTGAAAAGAAAAATCTAATTTAGACTTTTAAGGAAAGAAGTTTAGGGAAAGAATTTAAGCACCAGTGATTAGGCAAATGATAATAATCATGAACAAATGTCAAATTATGACAACTTATGTCATTATCATTGTCCAGAATGACTTTTCTTTCTCAGGTTATGTCATTTTAATTATTTTCTGGATCCCTAAAAATGTGGAGAGTTTAGTATTTCACACGTGAAAAGCAAAACTGAAAAAGGAAGAAACACTGTTGTGTAATAGAAATATATGTGCCTCTTCCTTACACTTTCAATCATCTTGGCAACCTCAAGCACATTCAGATTTTATGATATCATGGGTGTAAGTCAGTTACACAGTTCCCATGTATCATCCTTTGATGAAGAGTCGCTCTGGTCTGATTAAAAGCTTGGTATAGCGATTTATCATATTCCAAATACCTGGGGTTGTATTCACAAAATACCCTAAGGCTAAAAGTAGCTCATAGCTTGCTTAGGTAGAAGAGAATATAATGGGTGTGTAACTCCTAGTGTTACTACTAAGTGATTCATAAAGCATTAAATAGCTCATTAGTCTGACTGAAGTTAGCGGTAATCCAGAGGACTCAGGTGTCACTAAGATCTGCTCACAATCAGATGTAGCTGCTGCTGATCATCTGCACCCCTGCACAAATATTTTTTGATTGGTAAAATGATAATGAAAAGTTGCGCCTTTGCAGTGAGAATTTAGCGACAGATTGTAACAAATTAAAACGCTGTAGT
This sequence comes from Etia nguti, assembly GCA_015106755.1. Taxonomy (NCBI): domain Eukaryota; kingdom Metazoa; phylum Chordata; class Actinopteri; order Cichliformes; family Cichlidae; genus Etia; species Etia nguti. The sequence goes on from VUQG01002796.1 coordinate 1,385, forward strand.
CACACAGGGGATGATGGTTTCTCAACCCTCTCTGACTTTGTCATAATTCAGTTACAGAAATTTCTCAACAGGGACACTATTGTTTAGATTTATAAACCTCCATAATAGATTTAAAATTCAGCAACTGGTATGCGATTAAAACACATGCTTTACTTTTTTAAGAGGTTAACCAATATTGTTTCATTAACTAATTACAGGAATCTGTATACACAATGTTTCAGCTTTCAGGGGCTCAAATGTAGTCAGATAGTTCAATCAAAGCTGGTAACAGGTCTGCTGATTCCATACACCCTGCATCACCTTTGCGAAAAGGTTTTAAAAAGAAAACTGCCATACAGAGAAACTACCAGTGGTAAGATAAGACCCTTTGTGGATATGACCCGTGGTCTTTACAGACATTAAGAATGATGTCTACATTAGCTCATCCTTAATCCACTAAACTAAAAATTGAGCTTCATTCTCGTTTAATCAAAGATCTCTAATCAGTGCTTCTCCACTGAGAACTTTGATAAGACAGAGAAGCGAGGCTGTTGAAAATCAACTCTCTTAAACTTGGTGCTGAATTACGTGTAGGTGGTCTAATCATCTAAGCTCCCCATCAGGACTCATCCTCACTAACTTTTTCCCCCTTGTGACTTCACTTGACTCAGTGACACACACACACACACACACACACGCACACACACCCAGGTATACACAGCCCACATTTGTATTGCTGCTGACCAAAGAAGACAAATCAGAAAAGCCTCAGGGCTCGGCCTATGCGACCAAAGAGATGAGGTCATCCGACAGAACCTCATTTTCCCTCAAATTGCACCTCTGATCAGTGCGGTGTTTCCTGCAACAATTACACTCACCCTCATTAGCAAATAGTGTGGAGAAGAAAAAAAGGACCACTTGGTTTATGAAGAGCAGGATGTTTAGTCCAGAGAGGATTGCTGTGTTTTTCTACCCCCACCCCCGTCCTTCATCTACCATCATGTCTTGAGGCTTCTTCTCAACATCACCTTTTGATTAGTGAATTTTGGTTTCTAAATCTTGCGCTTGAAGTCTGAACATGAGAGCACTTACTTAATGTGAAATCCATGATTTGACATTTCTTACAAGAAGTCAGTCTGAGTAAATGACAAATGCACAGACTTATTCCAAAAAGAATTTAAAAGAACAGTCCCTTTAGGAATGTATTTATAGACATGAAAGCAAACTTTTTAAAGTACTGTATTTAAGTTATTAGCTATTTTTGGTCTCGGATAGGCTGAATCACCTACAGCATCTTTTCCTTTTAGTTGTTTTCCTTCAATATGAGGCACTTGAGGAAAACATGCTGCAGACATTTTACATCCAATTAGGAGAGTCACATTTCTCTTTAATAGAGAAACACTCAAACACAGATACACACATAAACACACACAGACAGTCTCTTTTAAAAGACAGCGTACACCTGGCATCTTGAAGGTCAGATACAGGACAACTGTGGTACCAAGTGTTTATTAGAAATGGCTCTAGAAATGGCAAAGTTGGTCTATCCGGCTATTTTAATCATATTAATTATAGATATTTGCAGTCCCCTTTGGATGACTACTGATGACTTTGGGGTCCCTTTCTCTATCAGTGGTCCCAGTTTGTCCCCATTGAGCATTTCTTTTTTAAATTTATTGGTTGGAAAAAGCAAACAGTTTAAAACATGTTTGTTGTAAACAAATTACAACCAACACGATGCCATGACTTTTAATCAAGCTCCTTGATCAGACAGTTTGTTACATTTTTCCAATCTTTGCTTTATGAGCACCAACATGCAAAGTATCAAAGGTGTCATCCCACTCATTTCTTGGGTATCTTGAATCTTGCTCACTCCTTGTTTGCAGAAATATATTGGATCTGGGCTGAGTGCAAGGTGATTTCTTAAGATGGACACTTTGGCAGTGTAGGACCTTGATTCATCCCCAGAACACAGGGGCCCTCCAAAAGCTAGAAACTGTTATAATTCATCCATGCTGCTCTAGGCCAAACGGCTCCCACTTGAGTCAGTATGATCTACGAGTGACCATGAGCCCCAGACACATGTAAATGTACACCACTAATTGGTGCAGCAACAGACAGGGCTTTTAAATCAGCAGTTATAGCACCTGTTAGTTCAAACAAGATGGGATAGAGATTGTTTTATGATTTGTTTCCATTTTTCTTGACTTCGGATATGTTATATGTTTTTATCCGCTTGACTTGTGACTGTTTTGGTTTTTTGTTTTAAACATTTTTCCTCATAGTTTGCTCTTTTTAGAGTTGTTAGTACATTTGCAGACACAAATTTTTCAAATAATGATAATGGTTACCAGTCTATTGTACTTTTTAAATCCAGTGTAAGCAAATGTTTATGACTGTTTAAAAGGAGAACGTGCAATAAAATAATGACTATGAAATGATAAGTATGCGTGCCTATTATACTGCAGAGACATCTAGTGATGTTAGCATGCTAACTAGCTAGCACCAGCCCCTATACCCTCACAAGATACAATGTTGTATGTCAAGATGAGATAGTGAGTCACTGTAGTGTACAATCTGCCCTAACTCCAATATGGGAGGAAGTAGAAATAGGGCCCAGAGATTGCATTTTTCTCAGTGCTGATGAAGGACAGGCAGTTAACTAAAAAATATCAAAACAAAAAAAACAGTTATGGCTGAAGCTGTTTGGAAGCAGTCATTGAACGACAGAATTAGGGGTAGAGCCAAATGGCTAAAGTTTCTTTTTGGCCTAGCAACCATTATTCTTCCTCTCATACTGCTTATGTCCCATGTCCAAAGCATCAAACTATGTCGAGGACTGAAGGCCTGGTACCCTCAGCAAGCCAGGATTTTCTAGCATATCTGGGATAATGACTGGATTCCATATGCTACTGCCAAACAACAACTGGCCCTCCGAGATTAAAAATTCTATGTCTTTATATAATAATAGTTGCAATAATTGCATAGTAGATCAAAACAGTTCTCAGAACAGCATAACTTGTTATGTTTCATTTTGAAACATCCAGATGAAATGGATAAAGAACTTATAATATAATATAAAATAATGAAAAAAAAGTTGCACATGCAATGCCAAATATATGCTCATCAGTTTAACTGGCAATTTTAAATTGGTTGTAGTTGTTAGAATGAATGGTTGTCTGTCTCATTTATCCCTGTAATAGACTGGTGACCTGTCCAGGGTATGCCCCACCTCTCGCCTATGTCGTCAACACAGTGAGAGTTTATCAACTGTCAACCAGTGATGAAGGTAGTGGATAGACTACTCACCTAAGACCACGAGTTAAACACACCCTTGACCCTCTGCATTTTCCATACAGACCAAGTGGGAGTGGATGATGCAATCATCTACATGCTGCAGGGAGCTTACTCCCATCTAGATAGTAATGGCTGCATGGTGAGGATCACCTTCTTCCTTTCTTTGATTTCTCAAGTCCATTTAACACGATTCAGCTGCTGCTACTGAGAGAGAAGCTACAGGAAATGTTACTAAACACATCCACCATCTCATGGATCACCAATCTGATGGTGTAGTTCAGTACAGGAGTTCCACAGGGGACTACATTATTCCATTACTGTTCACTTTGTACACTGCAGAGTTTTAGTTCAACTCCCGGTCATGCCACATCCAGAAATACTCTGACGTGGCATGCAGTGGTTGGATGTATTAGTGATGGGCAGGAGGAGGAGTACAGAGTACTAGTGGATGATTTTGTGAAGTGGTCAGAGCAGAATCATCTACTTCTGAATGTAAATAAGACCAGAGAAATGGATCAACCCCAGAAGGAAGAGTAAAGCTCCATGACTCATGTCTGCGTTGATGCGGTGGAAGAACACAAGTACCTGGGTGTCCACACATCGACAACAGGCTGAATTGGAAGACACAAAGAAAAAAGGGGATGAGCAAGTTTTATTTTCTGACAGAAGCAAAGAAGCTGACATCCTTCAGTGTGTGGCAGCAAAATTTGTGGTGAGCACAGATTTTGACACTTTTGAAGCTGTGGTGGAGAGGAGGCACTCAACAAACTGTTATCCATCATGGATAATCCTATCTACTTTCTACACCATATTGCACCATACTCAAAATTGAAACACTCTATCAGTAAAAGATTTGCATTAGATTCTTGCCAGCAAAGAGTTTATGTAGGGATTTAGACCTTGCATTAAAGCACTGCAGGAGGCTGTACGGAGACATGTTGACAATAAATTGTGATCAAGGAATTCCAGTTTATGCAACAGATTTTACATTTAACGCCTTATCAGATTCAGAAACACTCCACACCATACAGCAATCTTTCTTCCTCATCTTCTTTTAGCTGATACCTTTAGGGTTTGCCACAGTGGATCATCTTGCTACACCCTATTCCTAGCATCTTCTTCTGTCACACCAACCCTCTGCATTTCATTGTTCATTACTTTCTTGAATCTTGCCTGTGGTCTTCTTCTTTTTTGTCTTCTTTCAGTTCCATCTTTACTATCATCTGTCCAATACATCCAATATCCCTTTGCTGCACATATCCAAACTATCTCAGCCTTATCTCAAAACTGTTTAACCTGGACTGTCCCTCTGATGCACTCATTTCTAATCTTGTCCATTCTGCTTTTCCCAATGGAAACCTTAGCATATTCAACTCTGCCACCTCCAGCTTGGCCTCCTGTCTCATTGTCAGTGCTACTGTTTCCAAATCATACATCATAGCAAGACTCACTACCATCTTGTAAACCTCCCCCTTTACTCTTCCTATTATCCCTCTGTCATAAATCACCTCTGGTACTTGTCTCCATCCATTTCATCCTGCTTGAACTTTCTTTACCTGCACTGTGCACCTTCCATTGCTTTGAATGACTGACCCCGGGTACTTAAACTTAACTACCTTTACCATGACTGCTCATTGCATGTTCAGTGTTACCCTTGTCTCCCTCTCATTTATGTAGCCATTGTAAAAATAAATTTAGGTATTGTCAGTTCTAAGGTTTTATTTATCAGGATACAGTAAAAAAAAAAATCTAATGGTGCTTAATGGTGTTAACCAGTTCAAATGATGCATAATAGACCATTTCATTTCATTATTTATTTGGAAGAAGAAGTTTGTGAAAAAAATAAAGGTACACCTTATAATTCAGTAGCTTGTAAAATCAAATTTAGCATCATTAACTTGAGGTAATCGCTTTCTGTATGACTTTGCCTATCTCTCATATTGTTGTGGTGAAGTTTTAGCCCATTATTCATTACAGTGATCTATAATTTCATTAAGTTTTCTTGATGCATAGCTCTGTTAAGGTCCTACCTCAGCATTTCAATCTAGTTGAGGTCTGGACTTTGACTGGGCCACTGCCACGCCTTGATTTTGTTTTAACCAATTCTGTTGTAGATTTGCTGGTATGCTTGGGATCATTGCCCTGTAGCATAACACTTGGGCCAAGCTTTAGCTGTTGGACTAACTACCTCAAGTTGGATCCAGTTCAACTCCGTGGCTTTAAGATACCCAGATCCCATTGCTGCAAAACCAGCCCAAATCCCCACCCTTCCACCATCATGCCTGACATTTGACATGAGGTTTTTGTGCTGATATACTGTGTTTGTTTTTTTGTTTTTTGCCAAATGTGGTGCTGTGCATTATGGCCAAATACCTCTCCATTGTGGTTTCTTCAGATGAATGACCTGAATGACATCCAAACTGTCAAAACCTCTGCTTTTATATACGTGCTCACACTAGCTCATAATCATTTAATCAAGTGTATTTGATTAGTAGCACCTGGTTCCTTCTCACTTCCAATTCCTGTGGAAGCAATAAGGGTGTACTTAGTTTTTCACAGAACTGTATTAGCACTAGTGTTTCGTCATGGTAGCTGTCCGCCTCTTCAGATCATTGTCTTTTTCCTGTCTTCATCTGGTTCCTTTTGCTCTTCAGCACAACATATTCTGTGAACTCTACATCCTTAGCTCAGAATCGTTCTTTCAATTTTGCAAGGCAGCATCTAGAGCTGATAAAACAGCTTTGACATTCAAAATATTTTGCTTTCCTCATTGCTGCTCTATTGTTCATATCTTACAGCATCACAGTGTCAAGAATGTTCTCTTGACATAATTTGACCCACAATGTACAAGCCTGTCAAACATAGTATGCTTTCAGTTATCTTCAGTGTCAAAACTTAAAATGTTAACTGTCACATCAAAAATGGGTGGGAATAGATCAAATACTTGACCTCTGCTAAGGAAAATATTAACATATTTTTGTAGTGATCTTGTGCATGCTTCCACGCTCATCAATGAAAAATAGAAACTCTCATCATTTGTTTAGATGATGTTGTCCTAGCAATGCTCTTTGATGTCCAAAGTTTGTATTCACTTGCAGAAACGGCTAATGTAGCCCATACTGTACCTGCAGACAAACAGGGTGAAATGCTATCCAGACTGAAGTAATCAGAAAGAACATGTCAGAAGATGTGGTTTTCATTGGTTTTGGAGTTGTTATTATAAGTTTCAATCTAGTGAATGTGTTTAAAAAAAGTAATAAAATGAGACAAATGAAGTCACTTATTTTGTAGACCTTTTTAATGCCTATGGTATTTTAAGTAATTAGACAGACTGTAAGCACCGTTGCCTCACAGCAATAAGGTCCTGGATTCAATTCAACTGCCCGAGTCTGGCCTTTCTGTGTGGTTTGCATGTTCTCTCCATGCTTGAAATGGGAAAATGGCTTCCTCTGACAGTCCAAAGTCATGCATGGTGTTGGGTTATATTGTAATCCTAATTGGTGATATTGATCATGGATGTCATAGGCAGATAGCCAGACCAAGTTATTTGGCAACATAGCATAGCAATTCTTGGTGTTTCAAGTTTACAAATTCTGTTTTCTAAATTATACAAATAAGAATAAACAGGATAATTAAAATAGATATTACCCATTCAAAAATACATTTACATTACTGTATTTAAAGACACAGAAATTATTCAATGATAATGAGCACAGAGGGGTTAATTTTTTTACATGAATTAGTTTGAAGATTCACATTAAATTGCTAATTTTGGTATAATTTTGAAAATAAACACCAATAAACCATGCAACCATGCAATAAACACTTTCTAAAGTAACTTCTAGAGCAATCAGCATGGGGTCTAGTGTGGGTATTTGAGAATATCATTGTCTTTTTTCCTCATCTTCAAAGAACCTGTATAACCTGTAGCCTAGACAGTACGGGTTTCTGGACTTTGAAGCCTCACTATTAGCATTGCGGCTGACACCATTTTAGTTTTTTTGAGCCAGAATTGATCATACTTTATTAGAGGACCCAGTGGAGTTATTCAGTATCAGTTAATGCTGCTAAAAATACACCCAAAATCACCAGTGCCACAAGGTAAGTGCTTTATTGTTGAAGTAGTGTTAGCGTTCACGTAGTTGAGGTGAAGACTAGTAGAAAGCTAGAGACAATTGTGTCAACATTCACATGTTGTTCAAAGCAGCCAAAACCGAAAATGCATAACCTTAGGAAAATTATCTGTAGAGAGCAAAACAGGTTTTTGGCTTTACTAGCCTGGCTGCTTATGGAAGGGAACTTTATTGCATCTCAACACTGACTTTATTTTTCAGAAAACATTGTAACCTTGTCTGTTAGAGCAAAGGAGAAGGCGAGGAGGAGGAGAACTCTTCTGTTACTCACTTTGTTTTTACAAGCACCTTTGCTTGGTGAAACAAACCTGGCTTAAAACATAAGCTGGCAAACGCTTGACAACTCTGAGTAAGTTTCCTGTTGGTGCGTTGTCAGAACAAACGGTCTCTGCCTCAAACAATTCAAATGTCCAAATGGCTTGTCATAGTCAAATGGATATGCCATGTTTCAGTCAGTCATGTGGTCCAACAGGTAAACTTAGTCCTACTTTGCAAGCTGACACCACTTTTGTGTTCATTCAAATTGTTTTTATCCTTTTCTATACAACTGACACATCAGTTGACTGGTACGCTGATCAGGTGCCTCCCACATGCTTGTGCTTGCTCCCTGACACATGTTGAAGCCTTGTTGTTTGCCAGTGGTGCTGTCACTGCAGACAGGAGGGCGGTGGGGGGATGTGTCCTTATAAAAGGTAACACAAAAATACAAGAAAAAAATGCAAATGCAAATGCAAATGCAGTTGTCTTTGCATATTTATGTTCAGATGCAAATTACAATTACAATTCCTCTGTTGTGTCTTAGATGCATTTGCATTTAAGACACATCAGACAATTATTAAACAAAGTTAATTAATCTTGTTTATGTAGGTGCTCATTTTGATAAGCAAACATTGTTTTCGGTATTTCATGGATCTAGTTTGGGCTCCTTTGCATGTCACATAAAGGTACAGATGAAATGGGGGCAGGGGGGGAATCTATGTGCACCACTATGTGGATTACTTATCAACCACTTTTTTCAACCCAGTCTTTCAGTGCATATGATCAGAAATGTAAATGCATGTAAGATGGGCAAGAAATATTTGGTTCTGTCTCTCAGAATTCCTTTAATTGGAGTTACGCAAACTATTAATCTGTATAGTTACTGTTCGGGCTAGTTGCGCAAGTTAATTACTTAAGCTCTGTCTTTAGTGCCATGTCAGCATTCTGTTTGATCACTTTAGTGACTAATTACAGCACTGGCTGCCAGTGCACAAGAGACAATGTTTTCTCTGTCATAATTATGCTGTTTTAATTATTAAAAGAGCTCTGTATCAGGTGTCCCTACTTTGCAAAAATGTTTAGAATCTAGCTTGATGCCAGTTACAGGTGTAATGGTGCCCAAATCAGGGTTGGATATGCCCTTGGTTTTGAAGTCATAGCCAGGATTAAAGCCAGGAGAGACAAAAAAATATTAACGTTAAAAAATGATTTTTTTTTCTCATTTGTTCAAATATGGTGCCACAAACCATAACTCTTCTTGTAATAAGGAAGCATTTGACCTGCTTTAAGTACATTTTACTGAGATCTGGCTCTTTGTGAGACAGACAGTTGATTTGTCTCACACACAGCTATACATGTTTTTTTAATAATTAATTCCCATGGTTATTCTCCAAGTGCTTAATATTTTTGGAAAACAAGGCTGCTCCCTTGCTCACAAGGGGTTTCAACACCAGGTAGCTCCATGTGATTGCTTTGGCAGATTTTTATGCTGGATATCCTTCCTGACACAACCCTCAAGACATTCATATCTATTCCTGGAACTGAACTGGAGCTCTTTCTAGAGCAGTTTACGTATTTGTTAGGCAAATACGTAAACTGCTACACTGTGGAGTCACATTTTTTAAAGCTTAAGACTAGCATATTTAATTACTTATACTGTTTACATGCAATGGTCTAAGATCCTTTTTCGAATAATTTCTAGGAAGTTGTATATCACTTAATGAGTCTGAGATCTCGGATATGAAGTCTCTTGTGCTTGAAATGGTAGGTTAATACCTCACTGGATTTATTCAGGATTTTTAATTAAGCTTACTACTTTCTGTTGAATGTTTTAGGTGTATAGATAAAGAAAATCCTTTCAATGCCACTGTTGTTTGAAATAACAGACACTGAACAATTGTTTCCCAGCTCTGTTGTGACTACGGCTATCCTGTTGTTCTTCACTCATATGGGAAAAAATCAGTTGTCTGTTTTGGGGAGGATCAGACTCCTGCAACCTAGCAGAGAATAATGAAGGGTAATGGTCAAATATTTATTGCTGTTCCAGAGAACAAGCACTCGCAGGACACTGAGGAAGATGATATCCAATGCCACCCAAGGACCGTAACAAATGACTCAGTATTTCTGAGCATCAAAGCTGCTGAGTGCAATGTGGCGGCTGACCTGCGAGGTCGCTGGACTCCATGACATCAGACACAGCATTATGTCATGGTCAACCTCAGCCCCGGAGTGCTAATTAACACCAGGCAGAGGAATTATGGACAAAGCTCAGGGCATTACCATTCATCACTGAGCAGCTTAGTTTGTTTATTTGCAGATGTAGACGAGAGAATAATAACAGATTGTGTAGATTAGAGGAAAGAAAACCCAAGGGATATATAAATTAACAAATATAATGGTAGGCAAACTTTGTCGTCTGCTACACTGCTGCTGATTAGACTGCAGCGCTACAGTCTTTCCCATGTGACTTAGCACTCCTTAAAGTGGACCTATTATGCTCATCTGTATTTTGTGTTTAATACTTATACAGTATTGTGCAAAAATCTTGTGCTACCCCTCATTTCTTCATATTTTACTAGGAAAATATAGTATGTAATAGAAATATAGTATATAAGGCAAAAACAGAGTTTGTATAACTCTGACAAGCTTGAAAGTCAATATTTATTACCCTCACCCTCATTCTTCAACAAAGCCTGAACTCTCTTAGGCAGCTTTGTTGTAAAATCTTTAAGTAGCCGTCAGGTATAGTTTTACTGGTATCTCAAGGACATCTAAAGATGTATCTTTGGGTATTCGTTGCCTTTTGTTTTGCTCTCTGCAAAGATGATCCCACACTGCTTCAAAATGTTGAGGTTCAGACTCTGGTGAGGCCAGAGTCTGAACTGTTCCACTTCCATTTTTCTATTCAGATATGCTTTTACTGCATTGGCAGTATTTTGGGGACCAGTTAAGCCATTTTCTGTAATGCTTTCCAGATGGTATTGTATAGCAAAATTAAAATATAACAGTACCTTTTTGCATTTATAATTTTATTAATTTTGGCAAGATCCCTAATGGCCCTGGCTGAAATGCTGCCCCAAACAATGACAGAGCCTCCACCATGTTTTACTGATGGTAAGACGTCTCCTGACCTCTGCTGCACATATGGCTATTTAAATTAAAATAATAATAATAATAATAATCAGCATTCATCACTCTGAGGCCTATTCTCTGTCCAGTTGTTGTGTAATTTGGCACACCTCAGCCTTTTGTTTCCCTTCCTTAAAAATGGCTTCTCCACAGTCACCCATCCACTAAGGTCATTTCTGATGAGGCTTTGGCAAACAGTAGATGGATCAACTGCAGGGCCAGAGGCATCTTTTAGGTCCTGAGTCAGGTCTTTGGTGGATTTTTCCTATTTCTTAATGTCATGACTTTCAGATACTGTTCATGTGCTGTAGATATTTTTTTTTAGGCCTGCCACTGCTTCTTTTGTCCTCCACTTGTTCAGTTTCTTCAATTTTTCAAAGCACACCACACACCAAGGTGAAAAACACCCAATTTTCAGTGAATAGCCCTTTTGAAATCATCTTGTTCGTGCAAAATAGATCGTTTTATACCTATCAAACTATATTACCTTTGTAATCTTTGAAGAAATTTCAACAATTTATATGCTTTTGTGGCAGACAAGTAACAAGGTCCTAAAGATACAATTTAAAATGGATTCTTTAGTTTGCTGGTTGTCTGTTATGTCTTTTGTCTTTGAGTTAGGTGCTTTCTTTATGCTTGATAGGTCAGTTGAAAGAAACCAAAAACAATACCAGATCAATACTATCACAAGGGTGTATGCTCATGTTAAAAATGGTGAATATTTTGAAATAATAAACGATATGTGCAAGTAATAATTGTGAGTATTAATTGCACCAAAGGTTTAGGCTTCAGACTACTCAGACAGTTCTTCCTGCTTTATATGATTGCTCTGTATGAGGTCAAAGAGAAGGGATATCTTTAATATGATCCTCTCAGGCACAAATAAAACCTTTTGTTTACAAGGGACAACGAATCACAGCAAAATTTGTTTAAAGGCAGGATGGCCTTAAAGTGGGAGAAGCCAAAATAGCTTGTTTCACAAAGTAAATTAGCCAAACTAGGTGCTGCACTAAAGGTCCAATATACAATAAAAATTAATTATTTTAAACTGCAAATCAAGTAAGGCACTCAAGCGAAGCCCAAAGAAAAAAATAAAGTTGGAAATTAGCATGATAGGTCCACTTTAATGTGTCATCAAAGTTTATGAGATTGAGAAGCCCAGAGCAGCGGCTTAAAAGCTTGTACATAAAAGAGACAATGTTTGCTTTGTTGCCTTTAAATTGACTCACCAAAGAGAATTGGAGAGCTGAAGAAAGAAGGGAAAAGAAATGGTGAAAAACAGATGTAACTGATTCGTGGAAGATCTTTCTCTAAACAGTGAACAACAAGTCCTCCCTGTGCTTTTACACATGAATTAATGTAGATTCCAGGCGTATTTTAAGTCCGTCTGAGACACCCCGACTCACCGGTGTGGTGGAATTTCGTAGGGGTGTGAGAATCTTGTTGTAATGGGCATTCCAATGCAGCAACATTACCACTATTTCCTAACAATCAATCAGAGTTGTTTATGAAGAGAAGAGGCTACCAGAGCTTGCATGTGTGGTTGTTATTGTGTGTATAAGGTATGTGTTCCTGTGCATTTTTACATTAGTATTAAACATACAGGAACATCGTGAGGCCAGGTAATAGCAAATCTAAAATTATGTTGTTTTTTTTCCTTCAAATACCAGCCATCTATTCTTACTGTTGTCCAAACTAAATTCTGTCCAAGGCCAGCCCAAGAAGCACAGTATACATTTTTTTTTCTTTTTCAACAGATAACCAAATCAGATCTACAGTAGAGCCTCCAAACCATGAGAAGTTATCTCAAGCTGTATGTCATGTAGGACTCCCTGAGGGGGAGCTGACATGTTGTAGATTGTGCAGGGATGAGCACCCGACTGCAAAAAAGCTGAGATGTAGAATTAAAATAACAAAAAGGTGAGTTGTTCATTTTTAGGCCTTCGTATCACAAATTCCTACAAGAAAAGGCCAAAAATATTCCCATAAAAGTCTTTAGGAAATCAAATCCAAGAAACACACAAGAAAACACAAAAAGTAAGCAAGCGGACAGAACAGAGTAAAGTCAATCAATCAATCAATCAGTCAAGAACATGGCTTTTTATACTAAAACCACTGAGGGGTAATGAGGGGAGTAGAAACAACTGGGTAACATGAAACAGGTGAAGACACAGAAGACAAACAGATACCAAAATAAAACAGAAACTCACTGGCCAATACTTAGACAAGCTCCTAACATGCTCAAATTTGACATAGAAAGACACTAAGGAGAAAGTTATGAAAACAACACAGGGGACAGTATAAAATAAACCCTATCCATAATGCTAATTGAAAATTAACAGGAATTGGAATTAAGAACTAAGGCCCAAGATCCTAAGGAATGAAAAAACCAAATATAACCACAAAAACAAACTATGAACAAAACATAACACCAAATAATGTACAAGAATTCAGTCCAAGAAATCTCAAAACTCTAGGTCCACAACCCAGGACCATGATAGGAGCGTAACACTGCCAAGGTTTGGGATTTAACTCCCTATTGGTCTGGCTACTTTAAAAAGTAAATGGTATGGTTGTTAGCAAGATAGACAAAAGTTATGGCTGTAAACCTGCTGATC